>JAEHOD010000115.1:0-224360 GCA_016834595.1 Chlamydomonas schloesseri | reverse complement strand
AAAGGTTGGGGAGGCAGTAGTGGAATGACCCCTGAGGTGCGTGCCGAGGCGGCCCTTTCAGTTTGGGGGGAACAGCCATGCCAGCGGGGGCAAAAGGGTGGGGAGGCAGTAGTGGAATGACCCCTGAGGTGCGTGCCGCGGGCGGCCCTTTCAGTTTTGGGGGAACAGCCATGCCAGCGGAGGCAAAAGGGTGGGGAGGCAGTAGTGGAATGAACCCTGAGGTGCGTGCCGCGGGCGGCCCTTCAGTTTTGGGGGAACAGCCATGCCAGCGGGGGCAAAAGGGTGGGGAGGCAGTAGTGGAATGACCCCTGAGGTGCGTGCCGCGGGCGGCCCTTTCAGTTTTGGGGGAACAGCCATGCCAGCGGAGGCAAAAGGGTGGGGAGGCAGTAGTGGAATGACCCCTGAGGTGCGTGCCGCGGGCGGCCCTTTCAGTTTTGGGGGAACAGCCATGCCAGCGGGGGCAAAAGGGTGGGGAGGCAGTAGTGGAATGACCCCTGAGGTGCGTGCCGCGGGCGGCCCTTTCAGTTTTGGGGGAACAGCCATGCCAGCGGGGGCAAAAGGGTGGGGAGGCAGTAGTGGAATGACCCCTGAGGTGCGTGCCGCGGCGGCCCTTTCAGTTTTGGGGGAACAGCCATGCCAGCGGGGGGCAAAAGGTTGGGGAGGCAGTAGTGGAATGACCCCTGAGGTGCGTGCCGCGGCGGCCCTTTCAGTTTGGGGGAACAGCCATGCCAGCGGAGGCAAAAGGTGGGGAGGCAGTAGTGGAATGACCCCTGAGGTGCGTGCCGCGGGCGGCCCTTTCAGTTTTGGGGGAACAGCCATGCCAGCGGAGGCAAAAGGGTGGGGAGGCAGTAGTGGAATGACCCCTGAGGTGCGTGCCGCGGGCGGCCCTTTCAGTTTTGGGGGAACAGCCATGCCAGCGGGGGCAAAAGGTGGGGAGGCAGTAGTGGAATGACCCCTGAGGTGCGTGCCGCGGGCGGCCCTTTCAGTTTTGGGGGAACAGCCATGCCAGCGGGGGCAAAAGGGTGGGGAGGCAGTAGTGGAATGAACCCTGAGGTGCGTGCCGCGGGCGGCCCTTTCAGTTTTGGGGGGGAACAGCCATGCCAGCGGGGGCAAAAGGGTGGGGAGGCAGTAGTGGAATGACCCCTGAGGTGCGTGCCGCGGGCGGCCCTTTCAGTTTGGGGGAACAGCCATGCCAGCGGAGGCAAAAGGGTGGGGAGGCAGGCAGTAGTGGAGACCCTGAGGTGCGTGGCCGGGCGGCCCTTTCAGTTTTGGGGGAACAGCCATGCCAGCGGGGGCAAAAGGTTGGGGAGGCAGTAGTGGAATGACCCCTGAGGTGCGTGCCGAGGGCGGCCCTTTCAGTTTTGGGGGAACAGCCATGCCAGCGGAGGCAAAAGGGGGGGGAGGCAGTAGTGGAATGACCCCTGAGGTGCGTGCCGCGGGCGGCCCTTTCAGTTTTGGGGGAACAGCCATGCCAGCGGGGGCAAAAGGTTGGGGAGGCAGTAGTGGAATGACCCCTGAGGTGCGTGCCGAGGGCGGCCCTTTCAGTTTTGGGGGGGGAACAGCCATGCCAGCGGAGCAAAAGGGTGGGGAGGCAGTAGTGGAATGACCCCTGAGGTGCGTGCCGCGGGCGGCCCTTTCAGTTTTGGGGGGAACAGCCATGCCAGCGGGGGCAAAAGGTGGGGGGAGGCAGTAGTGGAATGACCCCTGAGGTGCGTGCCGAGGCGGCCCTTTCAGTTTTGGGGGAACAGCCATGCCGCGGAGGCAAAAGGGTGGGGAGCAGTAGTGGAATGAACCCTGAGGTGCGTGCCGCGGGCGGCCCTTTCAGTTTTGGGGGAACAGCCATGCCAGCGGGGGCAAAAGGTTGGGGAGGCAGTAGTGGAATGAACCCTGAGGTGCGTGCCGCGGGCGGCCCTTTCAGTTTTGGGGGAACAGCCATGCCAGCGGAGCAAAAGGGGTGATGGGAGGCAGTAGTGGAATGACACCCTGAGGTGCGTGCCGCAGGCGGCCCTTTCAGTTTGGGGAACAGCCATGCCAGCGGGGGCAGAAAGGTTGGGGAGGCAGTAGTGGAACTGACCCTGAGGTGCGTGCCGCGGGCGGCCCTTTCAGGTTTGGGGGAACAGCCATGCCAGCGGAGGCAAAAGGGTGGGGAGGCGTAGTAGGGAATGACCCCTGAGGTGCGTGCCGCGGCGCCCTTTCAGGTTTGGGGGAACAGCCATGCCAGCGGGAGGCAAAAGGGTGGGGAGGCCAGTAGTGGAATGACCCCTGAGGTGCGTGCCGAGGCGGCCCTTTCAGTTGTTGGGGGAACAGCCATGCCAGCGGGGCAAAAGGGTGGGGAGGCAGTAGTGAATTGACCCCCGAGGTGCGTGCCGAGGGCGGCCCTTTCAGTTTTGGGGGAACAGCCATGCCAGCGGAGGCAAAAGGTTGGGGAGGGCAGTAGTGGAATGACCCCTGAGGTGCGTGCCGCAGGCGGCCCTTTCAGTTTTGGGGGAACAGCCATGCCAGCGGAGGCAAAAGGGTGGGGAGGCAGTAGTGGAATGAACCCTGAGGTGCGTGCCGCGGGCGGCCCTTTCAGTTTTGGGGGAACAGCCATGCCAGCGGGGGCAAAAGGTTGGGGAGGCAGTAGTGGAATGACCCCTGAGGTGCGTGCCGAGGGCGGCCCTTTCAGTTTTTGGGGGAACAGCCATGCCAGCGGAGGCAAAAGTGTGGGGAGGCAGTAGTTGGAATGACCCCTGAGGTGCGTGCCGCAGGCGGCCCTTTCAGTTTTGGGGGAACAGCCATGCCAGCGGGGGCAAAAGGGTGGGGAGGCAGTAGTGGAATGAACCCCTGAGGTGCGTGCCGCGGGCGGCCCTTTCAGTTTTGGGGGAACAGCCATGCCAGCGGGGGCAGAAGGTTGGGGAGGCAGTAGTGAATGACCCCTGAGGTGCGTGCCGCGGGCGGCCCTTTCAGTTTTGGGGAACAGCCATGCCAGCGGGGGCAAAAGGGTGGGGAGGCAGTAGTGGAATGACCCCTGAGGTGCGTGCCGAGGGCGGCCCTTTCAGTTTTGGGGGAACAGCCATGCCAGCGGAGGCAAAAGGGTGGGGAGGCAGTAGTGGAATGACCCCTGAGGTGCGTGCCGCAGGCGGCCCTTTCAGTTTTGGGGGAACAGCCATGCCAGCGGGGGCAGAAGGTTGGGGAGGCAGTAGTGGAATGACCCCTGAGGTGCGTGCCGCGGGCGGCCCTTTCAGTTTTTGGGGAACAGCCATGCCAGCGGAGGCAAAAGGGTGGGGAGGCAGTAGTGGAATGACCCCTGAGGTGCGTGCCGCAGGCGGCCCTTTCAGTTTTGGGGGAACAGCCATGCCAGCGGGGGCAGAAGGTTGGGGAGGCAGTAGTGGAATGACCCCTGAGGTGCGTGCCGCGGGCGGCCACCTTTCAGTTTTGGGGGAACAGCCATGCCAGCGGGGGCAAAAGGTTGGGGAGGCAGTAGTGGAATGACCCCTGAGGTGCGTGCCGCGGGCGGCCCTTTCAGTTTTGGGGGAACAGCCATGCCAGCGGAGGCAAAAGGGTGGGGAGGCAGTAGTGGAATGACCCCTGAGGTGCGTGCCGCAGGCGGCCCTTTCAGTTTTGGGGGAACAGCCATGCCAGCGGGGGCAGAAGGTTGGGGAGGCAGTAGTGGAATGACCCCTGAGGTGCGTGCCGCGGGCGGCCCTTTCAGTTTTGGGGGAACAGCCATGCCAGCGGAGGCAAAAGGGTGGGGAGGCAGTAGTGGAATGAACCCTGAGGTGCGTGCCGCGGGCGGCCCTTTCAGTTTTGGGGGAACAGCCATGCCAGCGGGGGCAAAAGGTTGGGGAGGCAGTAGTGGAATGACCCCTGAGGTGCGTGCCGAGGGCGGCCCTTTCAGTTTTGGGGGAACAGCCATGCCAGCGGAGGCAAAAGGGTGGGGAGGCAGTAGTGGAATGACCCCTGAGGTGCGTGCCGCAGGCGGCCCTTTCAGTTTTGGGGGAACAGCCATGCCAGCGGGGGCAGAAGGTTGGGGAGGCAGTAGTGGAATGACCCCTGAGGTGCGTGCCGCGGGCGGCCCTTTCAGGTTTGGGGGAACAGCCATGCCAGCGGAGGCAAAAGGGTGGGGAGGCAGTAGTGGAATGACCCCTGAGGTGCGTGCCGCAGGCGGCCCTTTCAGTTTTGGGGGAACAGCCATGCCAGCGGGGGCAGAAGGTTGGGGAGGCAGTAGTGGAATGACCCCTGAGGTGCGTGCCGCGGGCGGCCCTTTCAGTTTTGGGGGAACAGCCATGCCAGCGGGGGCAAAAGGTTGGGGAGGCAGTAGTGGAATGACCCCTGAGGTGCGTGCCGAGGGCGGCCCTTTCAGTTTTGGGGGAACAGCCATGCCAGTGGGGGCAGAAGGTTGGGGAGGCAGTAGTGGAATGACCCCTGAGGTGCGTGCCGCGGGCGGCCCTTTCAGGTTTGGGGGAACAGCCATGCCAGCGGAGGCAAAAGGTTGGGGAGGCAGTAGTGGAATGACCCCTGAGGTGCGTGCCGCGGGCGGCCCTTTCAGTTTTGGGGGAACAGCCATGCCAGCGGGGGCAAAAGGGTGGGGAGGCAGTAGTGGAATGACCCCTGAGGTGCGTGCCGAGGGCGGCCCTTTCAGTTTTGGGGGAACAGCCATGCCAGCGGAGGCAAAAGGGTGGGGAGGCAGTAGTGGAATGACCCCTGAGGTGCGTGCCGCAGGCGGCCCTTTCAGTTTTGGGGGAACAGCCATGCCAGCGGGGGCAGAGAGGTTGGGGAGGCAGTAGTGGAATGACCCCTGAGGTGCGTGCCGCGGGCGGCCCTTTCAGTTTTGGGGGAACAGCCATGCCAGCGGAGGCAAAAGGGTGGGGAGGCAGTAGTGGAATGACCCCTGAGGTGCGTGCCGCAGGCGGCCCTTTCAGTTTTGGGGGAACAGCCATGCCAGCGGGGGCAGAAGGTTGGGGAGGCAGTAGTGGAATGACCCCTGAGGTGCGTGCCGCGGGCGGCCCTTTCAGTTTTGGGGGAACAGCCATGCCAGCGGGGGCAAAAGGTTGGGGAGGCAGTAGTGGAATGAACCCTGAGGTGCGTGCCGCGGGCGGCCCTTTCAGTTTTGGGGGAACAGCCATGCCAGCGGAGGCAAAAGGGTGGGGAGGCAGTAGTGAATGACCCCTGAGGTGCGTGCCGCAGGCGGCCCTTTCAGTTTTGGGGGAACAGCCATGCCAGCGGGGGCAGAAGGTTGGGGAGGCAGTAGTGGAATGACCCCTGAGGTGCGTGCCGCGGGCGGCCCTTTCAGTTTTGGGGGAACAGCCATGCCAGCGGAGGCAAAAGGGTGGGGAGGCAGTAGTGGAATGAACCCTGAGGTGCGTGCCGCGGGCGGCCCTTTCAGTTTGGGGGAACAGCCATGCCAGCGGGGGCAAAAGGTTGGGGAGGCAGTAGTGGAATGACCCCTGAGGTGCGTGCCGAGGGCGGCCCTTTCAGTTTTGGGGGAACAGCCATGCCAGCGGAGGCAAAAGGGTGGGGAGGCAGTAGTGGAATGACCCCTGAGGTGCGTGCCGCAGGCGGCCCTTTCAGTTTTGGGGGAACAGCCATGCCAGCGGGGGCAGAAGGTTGGGGAGGCAGTAGTGGAATGACCCCTGAGGTGCGTGCCGCGGGCGGCCCTTTCAGGTTTGGGGGAACAGCCATGCCAGCGGAGGCAAAAGGGTGGGGAGGGCAGTAGTGGAATGACCCCTGAGGTGCGTGCCGCAGGCGGCCCTTTCAGTTTTGGGGGAACAGCCATGCCAGCGGGGGCAGAAGGTTGGGGAGGCAGTAGTGGAATGACCCCTGAGGTGCGTGCCGCGGGCGGCCCTTTCAGTTTTGGGGGAACAGCCATGCCAGCGGGGGCAAAAGGTTGGGGAGGCAGTAGTGGAATGACCCCTGAGGTGCGTGCCGCGGGCGGCCCTTTCAGGTTTGGGGGAACAGCCATGCCAGCGGAGGCAAAAGGGTGGGGAGGCAGTAGTGGAATGACCCCTGAGGTGCGTGCCGCAGGCGGCCCTTTCAGTTTTGGGGGAACAGCCATGCCAGCGGAGGCAAAAGGGTGGGGAGGCAGTAGTGGAATGACCCCTGAGGTGCGTGCCGCGGGCGGCCCTTTCAGTTTTGGGGGAACAGCCATGCCAGCGGAGGCAAAAGGGTGGGGAGGCAGTAGTGGAATGAACCCTGAGGTGCGTGCCGCGGGCGGCCCTTTCAGTTTTGGGGGAACAGCCATGCCAGCGGGGGCAAAAGGGTGGGGAGGCAGTAGTGGAATGACCCCTGAGGTGCGTGCCGCGGGCGGCCCTTTCAGTTTTGGGGGAACAGCCATGCCAGCGGAGGCAAAAGGTTGGGGAGGCAGTAGTGGAATGACCCCTGAGGTGCGTGCCGCAGGCGGCCCTTTCAGTTTTGGGGGAACAGCCATGCCAGCGGAGGCAAAAGGGTGGGGAGGCAGTAGTGGAATGACCCCTGAGGTGCGTGCCGCAGGCGGCCCTTTCAGTTTTGGGGGAACAGCCATGCCAGCGGGGGCAGAAGGTTGGGGAGGCAGTAGTGGAATGACCCCTGAGGTGCGTGCCGAGGGCGGCCCTTTCAGTTTTGGGGGAACAGCCATGCCAGCGGGGGCAGAAGGTTGGGGAGGCAGTAGTGCAATGACCCCTGAGGTGCGTGCCGAGGGCGGCCCTTTCAGTTTTGGGGGAACAGCCATGCCAGCGGAGGCAAAAGGGTGGGGAGGCAGTAGTGGAATGACCCCTGAGGTGCGTGCCGCAGGCGGCCCTTTCAGTTTTGGGGGAACAGCCATGCCAGCGGGGGCAGAAGGTTGGGGAGGCAGTAGTGGAATGACCCCTGAGGTGCGTGCCGCGGGCGGCCCTTTCAGGTTTGGGGGAACAGCCATGCCAGCGGAGGCAAAAGGGTGGGGAGGCAGTAGTGGAATGAACCCTGAGGTGCGTGCCGCGGGCGGCCCTTTCAGTTTTGGGGGAACAGCCATGCCAGCGGGGGCAAAAGGTTGGGGAGGCAGTAGTGGAATGACCCCCGAGGTGCGTGCCGCAGGCGGCCCTTTCAGTTTTTGGGGAACAGCCATGCCAGCGGAGGCAAAAGGGTGGGGAGGCAGTAGTGGAATGACCCCTGAGGTGCGTGCCGCAGGCGGCCCTTTCAGTTTTGGGGGAACAGCCATGCCAGCGGGGGCAGAAGGTTGGGGAGGCAGTAGTGGAATGACCCCTGAGGTGCGTGCCGAGGGCGGCCCTTTCAGTTTTGGGGGAACAGCCATGCCAGCGGAGGCAAAAGGGTGGGGAGGCAGTAGTGGAATGAACCCTGAGGTGCGTGCCGCGGGCGGCCCTTTCAGTTTTGGGGGAACAGCCATGCCAGCGGGGGCAAAAGGGTGGGGAGGCAGTAGTGGAATGACCCCTGAGGTGCGTGCCGAGGGCGGCCCTTTCAGTTTTGGGGGAACAGCCATGCCAGCGGAGGCAAAAGGGTGGGGAGGCAGTAGTGGAATGACCCCTGAGGTGCGTGCCGCAGGCGGCCCTTTCAGTTTTGGGGGAACAGCCATGCCAGCGGAGGCAAAAGGGTGGGGAGGCAGTAGTGGAATGAACCCTGAGGTGCGTGCCGCGGGCGGCCCTTTCAGTTTTGGGGGAACAGCCATGCCAGCGGGGGCAAAAGGTTGGGGAGGCAGTAGTGGAATGACCCCTGAGGTGCGTGCCGAGGGCGGCCCTTTCAGTTTTGGGGGAACAGCCATGCCAGCGGAGGCAAAAGTGTGGGGAGGCAGTAGTGGAATGACCCCTGAGGTGCGTGCCGCAGGCGGCCCTTTCAGTTTTGGGGGAACAGCCATGCCAGCGGGGGCAAAAGGTTGGGGAGGCAGTAGTGGAATGACCCCTGAGGTGCGTGCCGCGGGCGGCCCTTTCAGTTTTGGGGGAACAGCCATGCCAGCGGAGGCAAAAGGGTGGGGAGGCAGTAGTGGAATGAACCCTGAGGTGCGTGCCGCGGGCGGCCCTTTCAGTTTTGGGGGAACAGCCATGCCAGCGGGGGCAAAAGGGTGGGGAGGCAGTAGTGGAATGACCCCTGAGGTGCGTGCCGAGGGCGGCCCTTTCAGTTTTGGGGGAACAGCCATGCCAGCGGAGGCAAAAGGGTGGGGAGGCAGTAGTGGAATGACCCCTGAGGTGCGTGCCGCAGGCGGCCCTTTCAGTTTTGGGGGAACAGCCATGCCAGCGGAGGCAAAAGGGTGGGGAGGCAGTAGTGGAATGAACCCTGAGGTGCGTGCCGCGGGCGGCCCTTTCAGTTTTGGGGGAACAGCCATGCCAGCGGGGGCAAAAGGTTGGGGAGGCAGTAGTGGAATGACCCCTGAGGTGCGTGCCGAGGGCGGCCCTTTCAGTTTTGGGGGAACAGCCATGCCAGCGGAGGCAAAAGTGTGGGGAGGCAGTAGTGGAATGACCCCTGAGGTGCGTGCCGCAGGCGGCCCTTTCAGTTTTGGGGGAACAGCCATGCCAGCGGGGGCAAAAGGTTGGGGAGGCAGTAGTGGAATGACCCCTGAGGTGCGTGCCGCGGGCGGCCCTTTCAGTTTTGGGGGAACAGCCATGCCAGCGGGGGCAGAAGGTTGGGGAGGCAGTAGTGGAATGACCCCTGAGGTGCGTGCCGCGGGCGGCCCTTTCAGTTTTTGGGGAACAGCCATGCCAGCGGGGGCAAAAGGTTGGGGAGGCAGTAGTGGAATGACCCCTGAGGTGCGTGCCGCGGGCGGCCCTTTCAGTTTTGGGGGAACAGCCATGCCAGCGGAGGCAAAAGTGTGGGGAGGCAGTAGTGGAATGACCCCTGAGGTGCGTGCCGCAGGCGGCCCTTCCAGTTTTGGGGGAACAGCCATGCCAGCGGGGGCAAAAGGTTGGGGAGGCAGTAGTGGAATGAACCCTGAGGTGCGTGCCGCGGGCGGCCCTTTCAGTTTTGGGGGAACAGCCATGCCAGCGGGGGCAGAAGGTTGGGGAGGCAGTAGTGGAATGACCCCTGAGGTGCGTGCCGCGGGCGGCCCTTTCAGTTTTGGGGGAACAGCCATGCCAGCGGGGGCAGAAGGTTGGGGAGGCAGTAGTGGAATGACCCCTGAGGTGCGTGCCGCGGGCGGCCCTTTCAGTTTTGGGGGAACAGCCATGCCAGCGGGGGCAAAAGGGTGGGGAGGCAGTAGTGGAATGACCCCTGAGGTGCGTGCCGCAGGCGGCCCTTTCAGGTTTGGGGGAACAGCCATGCCAGCGGGGGCAAAAGGTTGGGGAGGCAGTAGTGGAATGAACCCTGAGGTGCGTGCCGCGGGCGGCCCTTTCAGTTTTGGGGGAACAGCCATGCCAGCGGGGGCAGAAGGTTGGGGAGGCAGTAGTGGAATGACCCCTGAGGTGCGTGCCGCGGGCGGCCCTTTCAGTTTTGGGGGAACAGCCATGCCAGCGGAGGCAAAAGGGTGGGGAGGCAGTAGTGGAATGAACCCAGAGGTGCGTGCCGCGGGCGGCCCTTTCAGTTTTGGGGGAACAGCCATGCCAGCGGGGGCAAAAGGTTGGGGAGGCAGTAGTGGAATGACCCCTGAGGTGCGTGCCGAGGGCGGCCCTTTCAGTTTTGGGGGAACAGCCATGCCAGCGGGGGCAGAAGGTTGGGGAGGCAGTAGTGGAATGACCCCTGAGGTGCGTGCCGCGGGCGGCCCTTTCAGTTTTGGGGGAACAGCCATGCCAGCGGAGGCAAAAGGGTGGGGAGGCAGTAGTGGAATGACCCCTGAGGTGCGTGCCGCAGGCGGCCCTTTCAGTTTTGGGGGAACAGCCATGCCAGCGGGGGCAGAAGGTTGGGGAGGCAGTAGTGGAATGACCCCTGAGGTGCGTGCCGCGGGCGGCCCTTTCAGTTTTGGGGGAACAGCCATGCCAGCGGGGGCAAAAGGGTGGGGAGGCAGTAGTGGAATGACCCCTGAGGTGCGTGCCGCGGGCGGCCCTTTCAGTTTTGGGGGAACAGCCATGCCAGCGGGGGCAAAAGGGTGGGGAGGCAGTAGTGGAATGACCCCTGAGGTGCGTGCCGCGGGCGGCCCTTTCAGTTTTGGGGGAACAGCCATGCCAGCGGGGGCAGAAGGTTGGGGAGGCAGTAGTGGAATGACCCCTGAGGTGCGTGCCGAGGGCGGCCCTTTCAGTTTTGGGGGAACAGCCATGCCAGCGGATGCAATGGCCCTGCGTGCCATTTCGCATCACACACGTGCGCCGCCCTGCCTGCTGCCCTGCCTGCCATTTCGCACCACACACACGCGCGCCGCCCTGCCTGCCGCCCTGCCTGCCGTGTCGCACCACACACACGCGCGCCGTCCTGCCTGCCGCCCTGCCTGCCGTGTCGCACCACACACACGTGCGCCGCCCTGCCTGCTGCCCTGCCTGCCATTTTGCACCACACACACGCGCGCCGTCCTGCCTGCCGCCCTGCCTGCTGTGTCGCACCACACACACGTCGGCCACCCTGCCCGCCGCCCTGCCCGCCATTTCGCACCACACACACGCGCGCCGCTCTGCCTGCCGCCCTGCCTGCCATTTTGCACCACACACACGTGCGCCGCCCTGCCTGCCGCCCTGCCTGCCGTGTCGCACCACACACACGCGCGCCGTCCTGCCTGCCGCCCTGCCTGCTGTGTCGCACCACACACACGTCGGCCACCCTGCCCGCCGCCCTGCCCGCCATTTCGCACCACACACACGCGCGCCGCCCTGCCTGCCGCCCTGCCTGCCGTGTCGCACCACACACACGCGCGCCGTCCTGCCTGCTGCCCTGCCTGCCGTGTCGCACCACACACACGCGCGCGGTCCTGCCTGCTGCCCTGCCTGCCGTGTCGCACCACACACACGTGCGCCGCCCTGCCTGCCGCCCTGCCCGCCATTTCGCACCACACACACGTGCGCCGCCCTGCCAGCCGCCCTGCCTGCCATTTCGCACCACACACACGCGCGCCGTCCTGCCTGCCGCCATGCCTGCTGTGTCGCACCACACACACGTCGGCCACCCTGCCCGCCGCCCTGCCCGCCATTTCGCACCACACACACGCGCGCCGCCCTGCCTGCCGCCCTGCCTGCCGTGTCGCACCACACACACGCGCGCCGTCCTGCCTGCTGCCCTGCCTGCCGTGTCGCACCACACACACGCGCGCGGTCCTGCCTGCTGCCCTGCCTGCCGTGTCGCACCACACACACGTCGGCCACCCTGCCCGCCGCCCTGCCCGCCATTTCGCACCACACAAACGTCGGCCACCCTGCCAGCCGCCCTGCCTGCCATTTCGCACCACACACACGCGCGCCGTCCTGCCTGCCGCCATGCCTGCTGTGTCGCACCACACAAACGTCGGCCACCCTGCCTGCCGTTTCGCACGACATACACGCGGGCCATCACGCGGCCACGCGCAAACCCCGCTTACCAGGTCACTGCTTGGCCGCCGCCGCTGCCTTTGCCAGTACCGAAGACAGCTTTACCTCCTTTCATGGCAGCGACTGCGCGAGCCACCGCTGGTGCCACCTGGCATACAGCGGCTGGTAAAAAGCGCACACGTCCGACCCCTTGGACTTCAGCTCCCCTAGCTCCGCATGCAGGGCGTCCCGCAGGAGCGGCACGGCTGCTGAGGCCTCCTCCAGCGCGACTTCCTCCGGCAGCATAAGATCCCGCGCGCGCTGCGCCACCAGCAGCGGCACCCGGTTATCTACCGACTGCAGATCATCTTGGTGCGGTCCCGCTCACAATTCGTGAAGGCTGCCGCGCCCGCCGCCATGCTGGCGATGTACTGCACGTACCGCGGGCGAATGAAGTGGGAGAACCCGAAGCGGGCTGGGCCATTCGCCTGAAACGCGCTTGGCGCGAGGGGTGCGCACGCTGCGGAGCCCGGCACATGCCTCGCGCGACCAGCTTCGTCGACAGTCTCCACGGGCAGCGTCCCGCGCGCCCCTGTCCCCGCCGCCAGCACGGCGATGGTCAGGCCGGTGGGAATCACCTGCACACGCACAACAGAGGTAAACAACATGGTCGTGCAACACCAAAGTCCACACGTGGCGCCAACCAACACGCAAGCGTTCAGCATACCTCGAGGCCCACGTCACCGTCACCAACCTCCATGCCGGCGTCAGTGCGCAGTACAACGTGGCCGTATTTTCCAACCTGGCCACCGCCACTACCAGCCGCTGCATCCTAGATTGCATTGGTTACAGGAGGGACCTGCTGACGCAGTTCGCGAGCCAGCGAAAGCGTACTGGAACTAGTACGAACACCCTGCTCTAGACCTCAGGGGCGTGCCACCTGCAACGCCGACAGCCTACTCTGGGCCTTGGGCTAGTAGGCCTTGCTCCCATGGGAGCTCCACCACTTCACTCATCCAAATCCTCCTCAAATGTAATATACGCTGGTTTGTTCAGTCTCATGCTGCCATCCTCCCTTCTTTCAATCCAAGGGTGACCTGGTGGGGTTTTATCCCACCCCCTTGGCTTGATGCCCAGGCTCACGTACGACTGCAATCTTGCCCAAAAGTCTGCTATCACTTGTGTTTTAACTCTAGCCAGTGTCGCCCCGTTCCCTACGTATCCTTGCTCATTCCTAGACGCAAAAAGCAGTCTCCTTCCGTAGTCCATGGCCGAAATCGCCGCCAAGCATACGACATCCCAAATTGCCTGTTTAATTGTTTGGTGAGGCGGTGCCAGTAGCCACAGGTTCCTACGTTCCACAATTATTTCAAACAGGCTATCCTCGTCACCAATGTCCGCAGAATCTTGTATATGTGTCCTCAACGCCTTTGCAATTGTGCACGTACTGAAGTGGTGTACGCGGTCGGAGCACGCATCTGCCCTTCCACACGGGCAATTATGGCCTTGTCCTCGGTGCATGGAGAAGCCCGAGAAGCCGCCGACCGCTAGTCTCCAATACGCTTCTTTCTGGTCGGCTTCCCACTTAATTTTCCATAGCCGCTTGTATGTGCTCGAGATGTAATTTCTGTCTTCCGTTGCCACCACCTCTGTATTGCCCATGTCCTTCGCCTCTCGAATAAACTCTTCGTGTTTCACTTTTAATTTATCAAACGCTTCATTCATCTGTAGGTACGTAGCTTGCTTCACTGTTACTGTCGCCAGCGGTATTGGTATGTTGCTCAACTTCCACCCCAGGCATCCAACGATGTGGTCAATCATAACTGCATACCTTTCTACGGCATTTGCATTTCCTGCCTGCCTTGCTGCCTCTTCCCATCCCTCCGGTAGGTGGCCAATGAGGCTTTCCAGGCGTCTCAACGCGTCTATCCCGTTCCTCAAAGCCCTAGGCATCATTTCTATTCCCTGTCCTCCGAAAAGGCCCGTGTCGATCACATCTTCCTTATATATTCGTGTACATTCGCTCCGTATCCGAGGCGGAGCTCTGTCTGTGGTTCTCAGGCCCCCTAGTTTCTCCTTCATCCGTGCAAAAGAGTCCAAGGCCCTCACTGCGTCGCCAACTGTATTAATCGAGCCTAATTGAACTACATCCGAGAACCCGTTCTCCAGTGTCACCTCGTTGCCATTCCGCTGCCTGCATTTTAGAATGGGGTTGCCCCATAGTGGTGCCTCTGACACCCACGGTTCTGCTGTAAGCCTGCTGGCATCAATAATTGTTGGTTCCGGTAGGTGTGTAATAGCCAAGCATACTCTCTCAATTAATGCACAGTCCGTATCAATTATTTTTGGGCTGAGCCCCCTGAGCGAAGCGATTCAGGGGGGGCGAAGCCCCCCATGATCACCCCTGTCCGTGCCTGCGTGTCTGCGTGTGTTTGCACCAAACTCAGTACCAGCGTAGACCACGAGTACCATGTTAAAGCGCGTATGAAAATCTATTTAAAGCTAAATTGCGGTGGCCGAGGAAACGTCGGAGCGAGCAGCGACTTCGCGCTTCTATGGAACTTTTGACTTCGCCGGTTCGCGAGCCACGGGTCGGGGCCCTGAATTTCTTACACTATTGAATCGAAACATATTGACGGCAAATGGCTCTGGGCGTAATTGTTGAATCGCACCGAAACAGAACGTGGAAATTGCAAAACGTGGTCGGCTGGTCCCTGCATTTGTATGTGTGGTGCATCACAAAACGTATACTACTGACAAGCACACTGGTCAAGCCGAACCGCAAAGGGCGGCAGCTGAAGTGGGGCAGAAATGGGTTGTTGCAGAGGTGTGCAAAGCGAGGAAGCGAACAGGCTGATGCCCTGTCCTCCTGTCATGTACGGGGACAGGACAACCGCATACCGGAGCAGAACGGAGACGCGTGGCAGGGGGCCCGCATGGGGGGTTCAGAGCAACTACCTGCCGGCACGTCCAGGTACACATGTTGCCAACTAACGTAAACCTGCTAAACGATTGCAACACGCAACCTATCCAATTATAAATATCAGCCAATGAATTTCGGGTCTAGCCCGAATGGTGCTCGAGCGGAGGGTTGTGAAGTGTCTGACGGGTCTGCATGGTGCCACCGCATGCGCAACGTGCCGACGCGGACGGGCAGGCAGGCGGCAGGCGATGCTTGCAAGCATCTGGTGAGGTGTTCCCAACAAGGGTGGAGCGCACGGCGTGGAGCGTGTCGGGCATGGCGGGTGAGACCTTACAGCGCGGGGTTGTTGCTGAACCCCATGCTAAGCGTCACACCCCGTGACTGCATTGGGGCTCAGCCCTTTTTCCAGCTGTACAAAGCTGACACCCCTTGTCCCCATAACCGTCGGCTTCCCTGTCGTGGGGTGCTTGCGTGCCGTCAAGAGCGCCAGGGGTTGCGCCGCCGGGTGGTGAAGGCGTACTGCATTTTTCAAGTTGAGCGCCCAAGGTGGGTTAAATTTTAGGAGGGTGCAACCACCTCCCGCTACGCCTCGAATCCCTAGCACTGCATGGCGAGCCCGCACGTGTTGCAGCATTGGCAACATGCCGAAACCGCCACATTTGATTGGTAGACTTAGAATCGCGTTGCTGACTCCCGGTAGCCGGGCGTGTGGGTTATTGCTGTATGCGGCTGGTGAGATTCCTCGGTCTACCAGGGCTGTGGCGTTACTAATAATTTTTTCCAGTGATCCATCCGATGGTATGCCTTCGAACTCCAAGTTATATAGCGCTTTACTTAAGGCGTAACCAGAAACCGCTGCCGCCCTGCCAAACGTCGAGAGCGACATTCCTGCAATGCGATTCATACATGCATTAGCCTTATCCAGCGAGGGTGCCAAGCTCTGCACTGGCGTGGGGCCCTTGTTGTTGTTGAAGTGCACGCCCAGTGTTTTTGCCGATTCCACCATTCGTAGAGATGACTGAGGCTGTTCTGCCCCTGCTGTGGTGTCCGTAGCACCAATAATAATAGTTTCTGATTTAGGTACGTTAAGGCGTTGGCCTGAAGCCTTTCCAAACTGCTCCATAGCATTGATTAAAGGCCGGTATCTCCGCCAGGTTACGTAGAAACTGCGAGTAGTCGTCTGCATATTGGGATGCTTTCAGTTTATGTATGTCAATGCCAAAGCCTTGGCTTGAGAGCCATGCGAGAAGGGCTTGAGCAATTGCTAGGTATAGTAGTGGCGCTAGACTAGATGTGCATGCATGAGGTTGATGTATTGACGTCATCCTAGACTAGATGTGCATGCATGAGGTTGATGTATTGACGTCAAGAGCTGTTCAAACCCACAAACCCGCACATACCGCCAAATGAAACAAGGTGCTGAGAAGCACCATGTGTAGTGCCGAGTCTGGGCTTACAACGAGAGACGTCCGAGTCTCGCGACGGGCTGACACGTCGTGGCAGGGTTTCAATGAAACTCTGGGGCGTTACAACTGTGGTAACCGTCCGGGACACAGCTCTGGCGCTGTGTATAGCGAACTGCGCTATTAGTGAGGGTTCTGTCTGTGTCCTCGTTCTATCGGGTTCTCACTACCTCCCTTAATTGGGCCTAGCACAACAGCTGGTATCCGAGCCTCTTTCCTGGGGCCGGGTCATAGAGTCTTCTTCCGCTTCCGCTCTGCAAATGGCGTCTGCTGGCGACGGTACGTGACTTTCCTCGCACTGCACGCCTTCCTTTTCTTGTTTCTGGACGCGCTCTCTGCTGCCTGCAGAGAGTCCCTCTTCCTACCCCCTCGAGGAGGAGTTGGATTACAACTCCTGCGACGAGGAGGGCGACGCTGAGATCGTCGAGGCCAACGCGGCGCCTGCTGCTGCGGCCGCTGTCGTCCCTGCTGGTGTGGGCTCCGGCGCTGTTGCCAAGCCCACCGCAACTGTGGTCGTCCTCGACTGCGGTGGTGGAGGCTCTGTTCGCCTCACTATCAGTGGTTGGTAACCATGGCTGGGGACGATGTTCCTGGGGATACCGGCGCTGGGTCGGACGGGCGGGGACCGGGATCGGACGAAGTGCCTGCCGGTAACTCGCCCCCATCGGCGGTTTCTCCTGCGCAGCTGTTTGCTTCAATGACTGGAATGCAACAGCTTCTTCAGCAACTGTCGCTGACAATTTCCAGCGCGCTCGGTACTCTGTCTGCAAATCCTCCTAACGCGCAAAACGATCACACCACCCCGTTTCCGCCGCGTGCTCTCGCTTCTGCGCTTGATGCAGCTGTTCACCAGACTAACCAGACTGCTGGTGGTGCCGCTGGAGGCTCTGCTGCTGGGGCCGCGTCGACCGAGGCGGGTGCTCGTCGCGATGCCGCTGCCGTCGCTGTGCAGCTGGCCAACGCCACTCTGGGCGATACGGCGTCCCCTCCGGTGGGTGGTGGCGTGCCTGGTGCTACTGATAGCGAGCGCGACGGGGACTCTGGTTCTCGGGGAATTAAGGTGCCCATCTCGCCTCCCGAGCTGAACTTGGACGGCCTGAAGTCCCAACAGCAAATTCTGCGGGCTAGGGCGTTTCTGAGGGACCTTAAGCGCTACTTTGCTGTCGCTGAGTGGGGCGGCAAGGACGAGGCACGTTGCGTTTACATTGCGGGTGCGCTGAAGGGTTCCGCCAAGACCTGGTATGACGACTGGTCCCTGTCTGTTGGGGATACGTTTACCTCCGAGCAGCTTCTGAAGGCTATTCGGGACCGCTTCGCACCTGTGATCCTGTCGCTGTCTGAGGAAGCCCGCAACAAACTGTCGATGCGGCGCTATGGGATGCGTGGGGAGAAGGAGGCGGTCGCTGCATACTTGACCCGCTTCAATGCACTTGTCACCCCCATCCACGACATTACCACCTCTGAGCGCATCTACTGGTTTCGCACGGGGTTGACGGAGAAGTTAGCCTCCAAGTGCGCTCGTGACTCTGATGGTCACCCCTTCACCTGTTTCAATAGACTGGTGCAGCACGCGCTCAACTGTGAGTCAAAGAAGGCCGCTGGTGCCTTCGCTGCTGCCTCCTCCCTTCGGCTGAACTTCACGCAGGCGGCTGACGACGCCAGCATGGACACCGACGAGGAGGCCCCCGTCCCCAAGCGGCAGAAGCGTGCCGGCGGCGCTGGTCCGTTGGTCGCTGCGGCGGAGATCCCTGATGGGTCGCTGCCCTGCCCGCCGCGCACGTCTGAGGAGACCAAGTTCGGCGTCTCCAAGGTGGTGCTGAACCAGCGCAAGGAAGCCAAGACCTGCTACGTGTGTGGCAAGTCGGGGCACGGCGCGCGTGCGCATGAGGGCTATGACTGGACTAAGGTGGAGAAGAAGGGTGGCCAGGGGGGCCGTGGCAACGGCCGAGGTGGTGGGCAGGGGGGCCGCGGTGGCAAGGGCGGCCGCGGCGGTGCGGCGGGCAAGGCGGGTGGCAAGCCGCGCAAGTAGGTGGCTGCCCAGGAGCTGTGCGAGGGTACTCCTGGGTGCGCAGTTCTGTTGCGTAACTCTCCCCCTGCCAGTCTTAAATGCACTCGAGCTTTGCTCCCTGCTGCGGTGAAGCGAATTGAGGCCGCTGTAGGGCGAACTCTGACGTTCGATGGACGCCTGCGGCGTGCTGGCTTCGGAGCCGAGTGTAATTTATACGAGATGCCTCTGGACGTCCCAATCGTGTCTTTGGGGTTGGGCGGGCATACTGTCTTGTTTGTTCCCTCGCGTCTTTCTGAGCTGCGCTCGCAGGTGTCTCGCTTCAAGACCTGCCAAGCGCTGCGACCTACCGACACAGCTGGTGTCTTCGTCGTCCCAAGCTACCTGACCAAGACCAAACCGGGTCAAGACCTACTGCAAGGGATGTCGAAAGCGGTGACGTTTGGGGTTGGGGAAACATTGTTTCAGGGGTTAGACTTGCAGGGCAAGCCTGTCGAGCTTCCGGGGCTCGATTCTAGCGTTTCTGTTTGGTACGCACCGCCCCTGCCTGCTGTTAGCAACGTGCTTGCACTTCCTCATGCCTCTTCGTTGTTTCTGACCGCGAATTCTGCTGTGCCATCTGTTGCCGCTTCGATCACAGGCCCTCTACCCATCGTGCCAGCGCGCGTGGGCGGCCTGAACGTGTCTGTGCTGGCTGATACTGGAGCTAGCCACGACTTCGTCTCCAAGGAGCTCTGTACCAAGCTGGGAGTGAAGTTATCGAAGTCGGCATGGCCACACGTCACCCTCGCCGATGGCGGTAAGCAAGCCATTCTGGGGCGTGTGACGTTGCGCGTAGCGTTCGGCTCTGTGTTCCTTACGCTCCGTCCGTTTGTTCTTCCGACCTTCACTGATGCCGCACAATTGATCATGGGCGCTGGAACTATGGTGCGGGAAGGGGCGGCTGTGGATATGGGGAAGCACGCACTGGTGCTTCGGACGGGCAAGCGCACTGTTTCTGTACCGCTTCGGACCATAGGCGTGCATGCACTAACTGTTGCGTCCGTTGCGATCGACCAGCCCACTGACAACTACGCGTTGGCTGCTATCTCGGCTATGAACCGTGATAACGACGCCATCATTGCCGCTCATCTGCATGCTGCTAGCTGTGCTGTGCCTGCGTCTAGCTCTGAGGATCCGCGCAGGTCTGCAACTGACAAGGCTGGCAACAAGACCGGTGCTACACCTGCTGCGCACAAGGTCAAGGCAATCAAGGGCTCTTCTGCTGTTGGTACGGCGACACCAGTTCCCGCTCTGCCGCGTCTGCCGCCTACCAAGGCGCCCGAAAAGGTTGGTCGAAAGGAAGCTGACCGTTTGATTCGCAAGGGTGCGCACGTTCTGGTTGTTCGTCCGCGTTGGCGCCCCCACTCGGTCTCTCCTGTTGCTTCCTCTGTTGGGGCTGGTACTGATGCGTCTGCTGCGAACAAAAAGGGTTCGAACGCCCCAGCTAGTGCGGATAACACGGCTACCCCACAGGCCGGCACCGCCCCTGCACTTGGGAAAGAGAAGGGTACTGCTGGTCCCTCCAGCTCTGCTCCCCCGCAGGATCCGCGTGTGAAGGCGCTACTGGACGAATACGCTGAGGTGTTCAAGGCCATCCCTGGGCTTCCGCCAGTGCGCCCTGTCGATCATACCATCCCGCTTCAACCTGGGACGCGCCCTGTGTCGCGGCCGATGTACCGTCTGAGCCCCAAGGAGCTGGAAGAAGTCAAGCGCCAAGTCACCGACCTGATGTCCAAGGGCATGGTGCGCCCGTCTTCTTCGCCTTGGTCTGCCCCTATTCTGTTCGTGGGTAAAAAGGACGGTACGCTGCGGATGTGTATCGACTACCGGGGTCTGAATGCCGTGACAGTGAAGAACCGCTACCCCTTGCCGCGCATTGATGACTTGCTGGATAAGTTGCGCGGGGCGCGTTACTTCAGCTCAATTGACCTGCAGCAGGGCTACAATCAGATTCGGATTGCGCCTAGCGACATCCCCATGACTGCATTTCGTACGCCCTTCGGTCATTTTGAGTACACTGTCTTGTCGTTCGGTCTTGTGAACGCCCCTGCTACGTTCCAAGCCTGTATTGACCGAATGTTCCGCCCCCTTATTGAAAAAGGTGTTGTGGTCTGCTACCTGGACGACGTGCTCGTCGTATCCCGCACCTTGGACGAACATCTGGAGCACCTGCGCGCTGTGCTCGAAACCCTTCGTCGTGAGCAACTGTACGCCAAGCTCAGTAAGTGTAACTGGGCTCAGGAGCAAATCGAGTACTTAGGCCACATCGTGTCTGCTGACGGTGTGCGCATGGACCCTAAGAAGTCCGCGGCCGTACGGAACTGGCCGGTGCCTAAGAATCTGCAGGAGCTACGCAAGTTCCAACTACTTCCGTAAGTTCATTGAGCGTTATTCGATCCTGGCTGCTCCGCTTACGAATCTGCTGAAGAAGGGTGCGTTTACGTCGGCTACTGCCTGGACACCTGCGTGTCAAGCCGCGTTTGACGCGATCAAGAAGGCTGTGGCGTCTGACATCCTTCTTGCATACCCTGATTACTCCCAGCCATTCCGAGTGGAGGTTGTGTCTGACGCCTCCGTGCACGGGTCTGGTGCTGTTCTGCTGCAAAACGGCCGCCCTATTGCTTTTGCTAGCAGGAAGTTTTCCGGTGCGGAGACTCGCTACACCACGGGTGAGCAAGAGTTTCTGGCCGTACTTCACGCTCTCAAGGAGTGGCGCTGTTACCTGGAGGGTCATCCGTTTACGGTAAAAACTGACCATAAACCCCTCACGTTTCTGGATGGTGTGCCGACGCTGAACCGTCGTCAAGCCCGCTGGATGGAGTATCTTGCGCGGTTTGATTACACTTGGGAGTATCTGAAGGGGACTATGAATGTTGCTGACGCCCTGAGTCGCCACCCCCTTCTGCAGGGTATTTATCTGGCTATGGTCACGCGTGGACAAGCGCGAAAGGCTTCTGGGCTGGGCACGGCAAAGCCCTCTGCCGGCGTGGCGCCTGCCCCCAAGACCGCCAAGCCTACGCCAGCTGCTGCTGTACCGGCTGCGACCGCTCCTGGCAAGAAGGCGGCCGCCGGGAAAAAGCGTGCTGACGCTGCCCCTGCGCCTGTGCCGCCTGCCAAGACCCGTCGCCTGGTGAGTCCGCCGGCCTGGGCTGCTGCACCCCCGGTACCTGCTGGTGACCCCGTGACCGGTCCGGCTGCTTCCCCTGAGATGTCTGTGTCGGTTGGGGACCGGATTCGCGCTGCCTATGCCTCTGATCCGTGGTTTTCTGATGAAGCCAACACGCGTACGCTGACGTGTGAGGATGGGCTGTGGTATCGCACTGTTGATGGCGCGCGCGCGATTGTTGTACCTGCTGATGACTCTCTGCGCCGCGACATTATTTCTGCTTGCCACTCTGGTCCGCTATCCGGGCACGTTGGCTACAAGCGTACTTTAGACCTTGTTTCACGCTCGTTCTGGTGGCGTGGCTTGGCTGTTGCGGTTGACGCCTTTGTTCGTGCTTGTGACTTATGTCAGCGCAGCAAAGCCGCCTCTGGTAAGACCGCTGGTATGCTACACTCTCTGCCCATTCCTGATGCACCCTGGGAGTCTGTTTCCCTTGATTTCGTCACTGCTCTTCCCAAAACTGAAGGGGGATACGACACCTGCTTTGTCATGGTTGATCGTCTAACGAAAATGGTGCATTTGGTCCCTTCGCGAGGTTTGCCTGATTCTCCCACGACAGCTCGCATCTTCTTCGATAACGTGGTGCGTCTACACGGTGTGCCGAAGACTGTCATTTCCGACCGTGGTCCGCAATTTACGAGTAAGTTTTGGGACTCGCTGTGCACTCTGGTTGGCATGCGCAGTAACCTGTCTACTGCGTACCGTCCTCAAACTGATGGGCAAACTGAGCGCATCAACCGGGTGTTAGGGGATATGCTGCGGAACTACACCGTGGGTAGCCCTACTACTTGGGACTCGTATCTGACTGCTGCGGAGTTCGCGATCAACAATGCTGTGAACCGTTCTACGGGTTTCTCTCCGTTCTTCCTGAATTACGGTTACAACCCGGCTACGCCTGTGTGGCGTGAGCTTAACGTGTCTGCCCCTGCTGCTCGTGAGTACGCCAAGTCTTACGTACAGAGGATGACTGAGGCACGTGCCTGCCTGGAGGCTGCTCAAGCCCGGGCTGCTGACTACTATGATCGCAACAAGAAGGACGTCACCTACGCGCCGGGCGACTTGGTGCTGCTGAATACCAAGAATCTGCGCGCTCGGGCCAAGGGACCGCGCAAGCTGTTACCGCGCTGGATTGGGCCTTTTACTGTGGTACGTATGGTGGGTGGGGCCGCTGTTCAGCTCTCTCTCCCTGCGTCGTTGAAGAACATCCATCACACGTTCCATGTGTCTATGGTGCGCAAGTACGCGGGCACAGCGGGTGGGCGTGTGCGGCCTGATGCCGGTGATGGGCCTGGACCTGTCGCTTGGATTGACGATGAGCCCCTCTGGACAGTAGGGCGCATTCTGGACTACCACCGTCGCGCTGTGGATCTGGGCGGCAACCGTCGGCGGTACGTTCACGAATATCTGGTAAAATGGAAGGGCTACTCCTCGAAGCACAATAGCTGGGAGCCTGAAGCTAACTTTACCCCTGACATGGCCGATGAACTGAAGGCTGCGCGTCAGCGTGCGACGCGTGTCATCGAGGACTGACCGAGGACGCTCAGTCCCGAAGGGGGATAGTTGTAGTGCCGAGTCTGGGCTTACAACGAGAGACGTCTGAGTCTCGCGACGGGCTGACACGTCGTGGCAGGGTTTCAATGAAACTCTGGGGCGTTAAAACTGTGGTAACCGTCCGGGACACAGCTCTGGCGCTGTGTATAGCGAACTGCGCTATTAGTGAGGGTTCTGTCTGTGTCCTCGTTCTATCGGGTTACTGTTCAGTCATACCTTCGACCCGCACTGTGGCGGTGGCGGTATTGGCGAAACTGGCGTTTTGTGCGGTTTCTGTAACCCCGCACATAACAGCTGGCATCTGCACTTTCACCAATGACACCTGGCGTGTTTGGTGCCTCTTGGCTATATAAACAGCTCTCTGATCTAAACCCGGTAGTTCTCACTACCTCCCTTAATTGGGTCTAGCACAACACCATGCGGGCGTGAGACACAGACGCGGGCACCGCACACCTTGCATTGAGTGCAGGAGCACCACGAACGGTCTCCACTCCGCCTCTTCGGCCACTCCCCTGACCCTCCCACCTGCCGGTTTGCTGCTAGCCGAGAATTGATCTCCACGCTGTAGAATGCTGCATTTGGGCGACGCTACGGAGGGCGTAGTTGATAGCAAGCCCAAGCGAGGTGGGGTGGCGGAAGCGGTGCGTGAAGGCAACCGCGCACGTTGGAGGGGGGCGCGGCCCACGAGGACGCAAACATTGCCCGATGCCACCGGCGCCATAGTAGTTGGGCAAAATGCAGTCGCCGATAAAGGCGCACAAGCGAGCCTCGCCAGCGGTTGTTGGTTTGTCGGCAAACGCGACGGGTGGAGCGATTTAGGAAGCGCAAAATATTGAAACGCAGGAATACAAATTCCATGAGGAGGACGTCGGCGTCATGGCTCATTGCGCATCCAGGCTCGGGAGCATCGCGTACCATCGCTCCGTTTGTTGTTCACAACACATAACCTTTCCAGCAATCACAATGGCAGACATGCGAGCGGCCGCGACCGGCGAGGACGAAGTCGCCCTCGGGGGCCCTCGGGGGCTACATTGCGTAGACGCCTCTTACGGGCACGCACCCAATTCCGCTGCATCGATGGCGATCCCTGGCGCCGAGTTGACCTGCCCGACAGCCGCAGCTCCGTGCGCTGCCCCGTCCCCACCCGCATGACCACGTCGCAAAATTGCGAAAACGAAAGCGAAAGCACGCCACCCGACGTTAATGCCGTGCCTCGCAAGCAGCATGAGAAGGGGGTGAGCGGTAAGGCGTGGTGCGCGGCCACATTACCGAGAGACTATCGTTAATGTTACAGCTGTGGGCCTGCCTCCGACCCGGGCCCGACACACGGCCTCTGCAGCCTACCAGTCTCTGGACTGGCGAGAGCGCTCACAAAAACAGCGCTAGAAACCCAAGCCCACGGCTGACCTGCCCTACCCGCGCACAGCAAGCCTAGCCGCGAAACGAGAAACGCCTCCCTGTGCTCTCCTGAGCCCACAGGACCAGGCGGTGTGGAGACAGCTCGCGCACCTAATACCTCAAACGAAACCCCCGACAAGAGACAACCCGAAGACGAGCAACCCACGCGCGCGCTCCCCTGGGGGCTACCAACGCCTGGGAACACACGTGTCACCCTTCTGCTACTCATCAGCAGGCCACACGTAGCAAGAGGGACAGGGCCGGCGAGAACGCTCAAAGCCGCCGCACCTAGCCGCCAAAGCTACAGCCCAAACCACCAACTCAATCGAGTCACCTACCGCAGAGGGGACAAGCACGCAACCGAGCGCCGGTAACCGCTGACATGAGCCGGCCGAATAGCTATACGTAGGTGGGGGCGGTGTGCATGCGTAAACGAGGAAGTAGAGGCGAGGCTGACTAAGCTTGACCCCATGAGTTAAATCCGAGCCCTGGGGACGGGAAAACTCTGCCCCTTGAGTTAAATCCGAGCTTTGGGGACGGGAAAACTCCGCCCCCCTGGGTTTGCCCCCTTGAGTTAAATCCGGGCCCTGGGGACGGGAAAACTCTGCCCCCTTGAGTTAAATCCGGGCTTTGGGGACGGGAAAAGTCTGGCCTGGAGTTTCCCCCCAAAATAAGATAAAAGGCCTGGTCAGGCTGACCGCGGGTCGTTCATGTTAACAGGCGGCTCTTCGGTAGCCTCCATGCGTCCCGTCCACTCCGAGACGTCGCTTCCTTCCACCACACTCTCCGTCACCACGCTTTCCTCCGCCACAGCGCCCTCCCCGGCGCCCTCCATATAAGGCTCCTCATCCTCATCCCATTGCTCCTCCTCACCCATCTCTTCATCCTCACCGTGACCCTCCGGCACGCCGGCGTCCACCACGCTCCCATTAACGGCGCGCGCGCTCCCTCCCTCTGAGTCGGACGAGATGACGATCACCTCGTGCGGCGCCGGCTGGGGAGGGCTCGCGGCCTGAGCCCTGGTGGCAGCGCCTGCGGTGAACTCCTGCATTGCCCGCACGAAGCTGAGGTCTGCCTCAGAGTCGGCGGGCGGAAACACAAACCCTGCTGGCAGCGGGCGCATTTCGGGCTTTCACCCTCATCCGATGCCCCCTCCTCTGTGTAGTCCTGAAGGTGGGTGGGCGGCTTGGCCAGTCGCCGGCGTCGCTGGGGCTCACCGGACGGGCTGCGTAGGGAGGCCGATAGGGAGGCAAGGGGTTTTGGCGCGTCGCCCACGCGCCCACGCTTGCCCGGGCTCTCCCGCGTGGCCTGGGTGTCGGGCGAGGCCCACGCCCGCTCGAACTCCTGGGAGAGGGAGCGGCCGTCCATGAACGTAGACATGGGGTCAGCGCAGGGGTGAGCGGTAGTCACGTAGCCCACCAGTCGGTGGTGAGGCCCCGGGCTGGTGAGGGGTCCCTCCCCGTCGTCATCTTGTGTGCCAGGCTGCTCGCTGGGCCCCTCTCCTGCGTCTCCCTCGGTCAGGTGCCCCAGCCGGCTGAGCCCGTCCACGTTCCCGTGCTTGGTGCCCGGTCGGTGCACTATCTCCATGTCGTAGCCCTGGAGCCTTAGCGCATACCGTGCTAGCTTGCCGGTGAGGTCTTTGGCGCGCATGATGTAGGTGAGCGCCGTGTTGTCGGTGACCAGCTGGAACCGTCCAGAGGCCAAGTACTCATGGTACTTTTTCACCGCCCACACCGCCGCGTAAGCCTCGCCGTCTGTGCTAGACCAGCGGGTTTCAGCACCGGTGAGCCGCTTGCTGGCGTACGACACGGCGTACTCCCGCCCATCGTCGTCCACCTGGGACAGGCACGCGCCGACCGCGTTGCAGCTAAAGTCGGTGGCCAGGCGGAAGGGGCGTGTCACATCGGCGGCACGCAGTACGGGCTCGGTGGTGAGCGCCAGCTTTAGTTGCTCAAACGAGGCTTGTTGCTCTGGGCCCCAATGAAACCCGAGCTTGCCTACGCAGTCATAAAGCGGCCGGCTGATTTGCGCAAAGTCACGGACCATCGCGCGGTAGTAATTCGCGAGGCCGAGGAAGGCCTTCACCTGCCGAACTGTCTTCAGCTTTGGATAATTCCGAATTGTTTCCGCGTTGCGTGGGGCCAGCGTGTAAGTGCCGGTCTCGCCATCGATGAGGTGGCCGAGAAACTCGATCCGCGGGGTTGCGAAGTGGCACTTCTTTACGGACATCTTCAGGTTGGCTAAGCGCAAGCAATCGAAAACGTTCTGGAGGTCCTCCGCGTGCTGCGCTGGGTCCGGACTGGAAACGCAAATGTCGTCGATGAATAGTGCGCAGCACTTGTTTGGGGTGGTCTCTCCCGGTCCATAGAACAGGATAGGGTGCAGGACGAGACTAAGAAGGCGCTGGAAGAGCGCCGGGGATTGGCGAGCGCCCATCGGCAGCACCGTGAACTCGTAGAGGCCTGACGGTGCTTGAAAAGCAAGCTTGCAGCGGTCCTCTTGCCGCACTGGCACTTGCCAGAAGCCCGCGATGAGGTCGACGGTCGAGTAAACCCGCTTCTCGCCCATCGGTGGCGAAACGGTGTCAATCATGGTTTGCACGTGCGGCATTGGAAAGCGTAGGGGTTTGGTTAGGTCGTTGACCGCGCGAAGGTCGATGCACGCGCGCCAGGAGGGCGGGGCTGCAGGCACGGAGGGGTCGGCCCCTCCGCCGGCCTTGTCGCTCCCGGCTGCTCGCTTCTTTTTTTTCACGTTTTAATGTTACAGCTGTGGGCCTGCCTCCGACCCGGGCCCGACACACGGCCTCTGCAGCCTACCAGTCTCTGGACTGGCGAGAGCGCTCACAAAAACAGCGCTAGAAACCCAAGCCCACGGCTGACCTGCCCTACCCGCGCACAACAAGCCTAGCCGCGAAACGAGAAACGCCTCCCTGTGCTCTCCTGAGCCCACAGGACCAGGCGGTGTGGAGACAGCTCGCGCACCTAATACCTCAAACGAAACCCCCGACAAGAGACAACCCGAAGACGAGCAACCCACGCGCGCGCTCCCCTGGGGGCTACCAACGCCTGGAAACACACGTGTCACCCTTCTGCTACTCATCAGCAGGCCACACGTAGCAAGAGGGACAGGGCCGGCGAGAACGCTCAAAGCCGCCGCACCTAGCCGCCAAAGCTACAGCCCAAACCACCAACTCAATCGAGTCACCTACCGCAGAGGGGACAAGCATGCAACCGAGCGCCTACCCGCCACCACAAGGGTCGTGAACATACGTCACCGTCAACGGTACCACCCACACACACACGTACACACACAAACCGCGTCTCATCTACACTCTATCTAGCACCGCTTATAAGCAGCAGTTGCGAGCTGACAAGACTTGACTAAGCAGGTTGCTGAACCTTAATGCGCCCGCCCTGCACGGCTAGCAGGGGGTGCGCTGTGCCTACCTCCCTCCACCCCTTCCTGGGCACCCCTAATCTTGCGAAGTCCTGCAGCCGCCTCCAAAACCCTGTCACCGCTTCCGCTTTAGCGATTTCTACCGGCTCAGTCTCCATACCCTCTGGGGGCCCTGCGTTGGTAACTGCCCTCAACCTCGTCCGGGCGCGTTCCATGGCCGAGAGGGCGGCTAGTACCACCACGTCCCACACTGCTTGCTGCACTCCGTGAGGCGGTTCTGCTAGCCATAGCTGCTGCCGAGTGATGGTGTTCGCCATCGCCGCGTTAATCTGCTCCAGCACTGCCTGCGCCACGGGACACTCCCAGAAGTGATGTGCTCGCGGCGAGCAGGGTGCGCCGTGCGTTCCTCCGTGGGCGCCGCATCCACACGCTTCCTGCTGCTGGGCTCCACTGACGTGGCTGTTTCCAGCCAACGGTACTCCATCCACTGCCAGCCGCCACAGGACCTCCACGTGTTCCCGTTCCCACCGTATGTGCCACATCCTGCTCAGCATGGCGCGCACAGGGTTCGTGCCTGTAGGCGTGGTCGCAGTTGTCACCGCTGCGTTTGTCGTGGTGGCTGCTGCCTCGCCTCTGGCTTCCCTGGCGAAGTCCGCGTGTAGCTGGGTCCGCCGCTGTTCGATTGGTCGCAGTAGCATCGCCGTGGCCTGGCTGACTGTTAAGCGCTGGAGCCTTATGGGCATCAGCAAGCCCCTGCGCCAGCCTAGCCTGCCTACTATCTGAGCCCGCACTGCCTCCATCGTCTGCGCCGGCGGCTGACCTCCAGCGCTGAGTTGCTGCTCCACTTGCTCCGCCGCTGCTCGCCATTCTGGGCTGATGTCTGCAAGTAGCAGCTGGATAGCCTGCAGCGTCGGGCTCCTTCTGAAGCCTTCCGGCGCTGTGGGGGAGAGATGCTGACTGACCCACTGCCGCCATTCCTCCGTGTCGGCTGGCGGTGTCCCTGCTGCCACCAGGGCCCCCAATCTCACAGCGTCCCCCACTGTCTTGAGGGCGTGGCACGTGCTGAGACGCACGTGGCGCTGTTCCATACCTGGTCTCGGTGGTGCTGGGGGCTCGGCTCGCTCCGGGCTGAAGTCGGGATCCGCGCTATTTTCTTCTGCTTCCGCTGCCCGTTGGTTATTGGGCAGCAACGCGTTGGCCCAGAGCGGTGCCGCCCAGCACCAGTCTCCTGCTGCCATCGGCTGCTCCTCCACGTCTTCCAGTGGTGGCAAGTAGCCTAGTGCTGTGATGAAACGTGCCATGTCTGTGGGCAGGCCATGGGCTGGCCCTGGTCGGCTGTCTGCGTCCGCGCTGAGGGTGGTGACGGACGCCAGGCTGAGGTGCGGGTGATGCCTTTGAAGGTAGCACGTCACGACTTGCTCCCAGGGGTGACGTGCTGGCTCGGCCTGTGCTGCTGCGCTAGCCAGACGTGCTGCCCATCTCGCGTTGCGAGCCCTCAGGTGCAGGGTCAGCGGCAGTAGCCCAAAGCCTCCTGTACGCGGGTGGCCGTACAGTAGTGTCCGCGGGACTCCTGTCATGCGCTGGGTTGGGTGGTTAGGGTCCGTACGGCGGTCCACGACTCCCGCCGCTGCCCGCTCCAGCAGTTCCACGGTATCATCTCCCGGCATGCCCGCGTGCTCCATGTGCCACGTCACGGTTTGCAGGGCATACCCTGACGTGGACGCCGCCCTCCCAAAAGTGCTCAGCGGTAGGCGGGATATGAATAATAATAATAATAATAATAATTGGTACGCTGTGCACACGGCGACTGCGTTTCTTAAGGAAGAGTGTTTCTCAGGCACCCTACCGGCAACCATCCTTGTCACCGACTGGTTACGGCCGACCACCTCGTAGCCCAGGCTACGAATAGGCGGGATATGCATATGCTTCTTGACCATGACCATAGGCGAGCACCACTCAGAAGAGCTTGGCTGGATGACTCCGGTGGCCAGCATCTTTTGTACCTCGGCTTCGAGGGCGTCACGCTCACCCTTACTCAGCCGGTAGGGGTTGGTGCACACAGGTGCAGCTTCACCCGTGTCAATGCTCGCCTCCAACCAGTTTGTGACCGAAAGGTCGTGGTGCGATACCGCAAAGATATCGTAGTTATCCAGCAAGACCTTGGACAGGGCCGCGGTGTGCTCAGGGGGTAACGCGGGGTCGAGGGCTTCCAACAGTAGCTGCCGCCGTTCATCATCTGCGGGCAATGCTGCCTGGGTGTGTGCAGGGCCCGCGCGTAGCGCACCCAAAACGTGGGAATACCCAGAAATTTTTTCGCGTTTATACGGGTGGCTAGCAGGCCCAAGGATCGTACAGTGATGCCTGGAGTGCGGGTGCGTGTGAGGACGGACCGCGCGCTGACACGGGACCTTCTGAGAGGTGCTGTCTCCCCGTGTGGTTCCTAACCTCGATACCTTTGTGTGCTGTTGCTGTGTGCTGTGTCTTAGCGTGTTCTAACTAAATCGAGATGCGAGACTATGCGGAATTGATTGCGTTTACGGATTCAGGCTCAGGTGCAGGCGGGAACAGGCCGTGCACGTGTGAGAGAGAGGGAGCGGCGGCAAGGGAAAGGCGGCTCGCTCGTGTGTCCACTCGCTCGCCGGCGGCGAGACCTGTAAGAGGGACTGAAAGGCTTGAGAGGGCAAGGGAGCCTTGTCTCCTTGGCGTCTCCTTCTGGTTTGCCTGCGGGGGAAACGGGCAGTCTAGGGCCCTACGGCAGGGACGGCTGACCAGTCGAATTGTTTTGGCGATCACCTAGGACGCATGTGTAGGTCGCAAGGGCTGATCCTCCTCAATGGCAGGGCTCGTGGAGACGAGTCAGGCCGGATCACCTTCCCCAAGGGGGAATCTGGTGGGAGCATGATTGATTTGTGTGTGGCGTCGCCGTCGCTCTTTCGTAAAATAACTTGCATGCGTGTGGGTGAAATGATCAGGTGGAGGCGAAGTGGGCTAAGAGATGCGAGTGATCACAGGCCCGTTACACTTACACTTGACATGGAAGTGGAAGGGCGGGAAGCCACAGAGAAGACATGCCCTCGGAAACAATCGAGGTATCGAAAAAGCATTTGTTTAGCGGCCTGTTTGCGGCTGATGGAGCGCCGGTTGTGAGTAAGATTGAAAGCATAAAGGCCGCCCTCTGCGCCCCGGTGGGCGGGATCACCACCACCGAGGCAGTAGAGGCTTTGGGTGCGTGCCTGTACAATGCCATGGTTAAGGCATTTGGCCCTACGCGACCCGGCAACCTGCAGCCGCAGGAAACGCCATGGTGGAACGCGGAGTGTGCTGACGCACGCGCCGAGTTTGTACGGGCGAAACTGGCGCTGGGCAGGCCTGTGATAAGAGAAGGAGAGGCATGGCAGTCCTTCCGCGCAGCCAGGTCAACTTATGACCGGGCGAAGCGAAGGGCTAAGGCCGCTTTTGACACCCAAGTGATGCGGGACAAGGTAGCACGCTGCCGCGCAGATGCCCGACTGCTTTGGAGGATGATTGAGGGAAGGACAACAGAGCAGTGCCCCATCACGGCTGATGGCTTTCGTGACCACTTTGCGCAACTCCTGAACGAGGGTGCTGGCAGCGGCTGCCCGACGGCTGCTCATGAGATCCTGGGATCAGGAGGAAGGATGGCAGAGGACATCCTTATGGCATCGGAGCGCGCGAGTCTAAATGAGATGCTCAATAGTGAGATTACACTAGATGAGGTCACACGCGCGCTTGCGCGTCTACCCAACGGCAAAGCCACGGGGATGGAGAAAGTCCCGTCGGAATGCTATAAGTACGCTGAGAAGCCCAGTGAGCCTGACGCTGAGCCGCCAGTTCCGGCGCTCAGCCGCGTGGCACCATTAGTGCAAGTGTTGTTTAATAAAATTTGGAGTGAAGGGGCCTACCCGGAACAATTCACCACCACTGTGTTAACCCCAATTTACAAGCGGAAGGGTGACACCAGGACGGCGGGGAATTACCGGGGCATTGCGGTGGGAGGTGCCCTGGCGCAGTGTTATGCATCCATCCTGCTAGAGCGACTAGCCAACGCTGGTGAAGAGTACGAGTGGAGGCATCCGGCCCAGGCGGGTTTCCGGCGGAAGTTTGGTACGTCACACCATCTGTTTACATTGCGGCATCTCATCAGCAAGCATACTCGAGGAGGCTCGAGCCCGCTCATTGTTGTGCAAATAGATTTTGAAAAAGCATTTGACAAGGTCCCACGGCCACTGCTGTGGATGCGGCTAGAAGAGCGGGGTGTCACGGGCACGATGCTGGATGCGGTTAAAAAAGCTTACGAAAGGGTGATGATGGTTGTGAAGGCTGGAGGCACACTCAGCACACCATTTGCAACTACACAGGGGGTGAAGCAGGGATGCCCACTTAGCACTGAGCTGTTTGGTCTATTTATTGAAACGTTAGCCGAGTATATTGACTCAGAAGATTTGGACGAGATCACTGGCTCCCCGGAGATCAACGGGAAACTGGTGTCACTCCTAATGTATGCGGACGACGTGTCCCTGCTAGCCACTACTCCAGAGCGGATGCGGCACCTGCTGTCGCTAGTTGATACTTTTTGCCTAGCTTTTGGAATGAAAGCAAACGTTGCCAAATGTGAGAGGCTGGTGTTTGCAGCCAGTGAGGAGGTAGCTAGCGCGGTAAGCACAGAATGCCAGGGGCTGAGGTTAGCAGGGCAGCCAATCCCCGCGGTGGACAAAGCACGATACTTGGGCCTGGTGTACGGACCCGGTAGGGCATTTGTCAGCTGCAGGGAGACGCTGTGCGAGTCCGCGCGCAGGGGTATGTGTGCACTAAACACTAGACTAAACCGTCTGCGCATTTTCGCGCCAGACATCCGCATGCGCTGTTTTGAAGTGCAGATCCGCTCCATCCTTTCGTATGGCTGCGAGGTGTGGGGGCCAGACGTACTAGTGGAAATGCTAGACGGAGGGCCGCCGCCACGGCGCAATGATAGCAATAACCTGGCACAGGGGCCGTTTGAGGCATGCTTGAGAGACGAAGCAGTGAAGCTACAAATTCAGTACATGCGCCAGACTGTGGGTGCCGCTAAACCGTCACACCGGCTTTTGTTTGCCGAGCTAGCCCAACTACCGCTACACTTTTTTATAGCGAAGCAATGTATGGGCTTCTACAATAGGATCTGCGCACAAACCAGGAGTCTGGCTTTCGACACGCTGGTAGATGAAATTCGTGACGCATGGAGGAACCGGGCGAGTGATGGGTGGTGTGCACGTTTGTTTCGTTTCATAGCAGCACAAGGCATTGACGTCTGGAACTGGCCAGGGACACATGAGACGAGGGAAGAATGGAGGGCCAGTACACCCCTACCCGACGGGCCTGCCCTCTCCACCTTCAGGGAGCACCTGATGCGGGCGTGGGGCCATGAGCGGCTGCAAGCAGACCCACACGCCTTCCCCTCAGACGGCAAGCAACCAGGCATTCATATGTTCAAATATAAGCATTGGATGGGGCTAAGTGCGACGGGCGCCGCGCCGCTGGTGTTACATGACCACTGCCGGGCCTACATCACTGTTGCGCGACACAAACTCCTGATGCGATTTCGTCTATGCTGTTGGCCAATTACTGCTAATCGCGCATGGGATAGGCCTAGGGAGGAGAGGACGTGCCCGCTGTGCATAGCGAACGAAGTGGAGGACGAACACCACGTCCTGATGACATGTACGGCTTACGACCAACTGAGGACGGACAGCGGCGTCGATTTTAGCAAGGGCATGCAGGAAGTGATGCGGAATGCGGACCCGGCTAGGCTTGCTGCGCTGCTCGACTCCATATGGGAATTTAGGAGCAGGAATGTGCCCCTTGCGAGGGCCGGTCAAGAGAGTTGAACAATCATAGTTTACTAGGCGTTATAAGGGTCACCCCGGCCCGGGCCTTCGGTTTTCAAGAGGTTGGAAGGCACGAGAAGTGCGCACCACCTTGTAACCACACACACACTGTAACCACACACACAGGTACCGTAAGGTTCGACACGCGGGAGGGAAGGGCCCTGCGGCGTGCTAAGGATACAGACGCGAGAGACAGAGGCAGTCACGCGTTACGTTACAGACGCGAGCGCCTGAGGCAGCTCGGCGAGGCTCAGAGCCTAAGAAACTAGCGAGGCTTAAAGCCCGAGAAACTATTAAGTGAATTGAGTTCGTCTCCAGTCAACCTGTCAGAGGCCTAGTGCGTTTCGCTGCTGGCTTGAGGGTGCGGTGTTACCGTCAGGTCCGGGGAATGGCTTTGGCTGGAAGGGCCTCGCCTTTTATAGTCCGGCCAACCCGTACACCGCCCGCCACTCCCATGCAGCGTCTCTGGTATTGCAACGGGCCAAACGCTCCCAGGTCGGGCTCTACGAACCATCCTGCCCGACAACCTTGTCATCGCCCCGTCACCTGGCCTGCTTGCCCCCTGCTCGCTGCCTTCTCGCTCTCTTCCAACTGCTGTACTATGCCCGTACCGTCTCCTAGCCCTACTGTTCAGCTACTTCAGTCTTACACGTTCGCATATACGAGCGGCGTTGCCTTGCAGCGCCCCGCATGGGTCCAGGCCGGCCCGGTCCACGGCCAACTGCCGCGCAGGCACTTTCTTCCCTCCGCTCTATTTCTTTCCCTACCAACGCTATCCAGCTGCCTTGTATTTCTATTTCTATAATTGATTATGGCTCCAGCGTCTTGATTCTTGGTCGGCGTTCGCGTCGCTTGGCGGTTGAGCCGGAGAAGGGCCCGGGCGGTTTCCACCCTCTCTGCGTCTCCCCCTTCGCCGTCTTGCGCACCTGGCTTCGCCATTGTTGTTAAGAAATCATTTGTGCCGCCCAGACACGCCTTCGTGATTAATTGATGATTCGGGTCGTGACCTGGTTCGGGTGGCGACCTCCTCAGGCTGCACAGGTGTCTCGTACCCGTTGTCCGTACTCGCGAGCCACCTGCAGGTGTTGGGCTGGGGACAAGCGTAGCACCTCCTCCTTGGTAGGCCGCTGTAGTAGGATGCTAGCAAGCGTCGGGGGCTCAGGGGAGTGAGGAGTGCCGGTCATGTAGTAGACTGGCCGCCGACTGAAACCCTCACCGTCGCTGCAGTTACCAGGGCTGGCAGCCTCGCTCCCCTCCCCCTTGCACGATGGGGGGCTCGAGCTGCCGGCAGGATCGTACAGAAGGGGTAGTGTAGCGGGCATGATGTTGCCGGCGTCGCCTGAATCGCTGGAGGGCTGGTCCTGGTCAAGGGAGGCTGACCAGCTTATACCCTCGGTGCTCTCAGACCCGGGGTTGCTGGCCCGCCGAGTCAGTAGGACGCCTGGTCGCCCTGCTTGGGAGCGGTAGTGCACGCGAAAGCGGGGAAAGTCGAAGGGCTTGGAAGCACCCTCGGGCTCCGACTCGCTGGCGTCGTCACTTTCTGCCACCAAGGCCGGTAGCTCTTCAGCTTTGTAGTGAGTCCCCTGAGCCGTCAGAAAAAGGGTCATGAACAGTCGCCCAGTCCTGCGCAACAGCGTCCACAATGCTGCCTTGGGCGAAGAGCGCGCGGGAAATTGGGGCGCAAGCTCCCGCTCCGCCATCCTCCTCATCCAGGTTGCTTCCTGGGCCTGGGATGGGGCGGCATGGCTCGCAGCTGGCGGGGCTTGGGGGTTGGCGGCGGTCAGGGCTGGCGCCCCCACTTGTGTCAATGGATACAGGTGGGGTGACAAGTGAGTCCCCATCGTCACTTGTTAGGGAAATATCTTCCCAATCGTCCTCTCCGTCGTAGCTCATGTTGCGGTCGTTGCTGAGCGAGCGTGCCCCCGCCAAGTAGGCGGCGGCCTGCAGCACTTCCAACTCATGCGACGCCGTCCAGTGTAGGATCCGCGCTACTCGCGCCACCTTGCCAGCAGTGCCGTGGCCGGCCGCTAGCTCGGCTAGCAGCTCCTGCGCCTCTTCTGCCGAGGCCGATGTCAGTGAGCCCAACTCGGATTCTGACTCACTACCGGATGGGCCTGGCGGTGGGGAGTCAGTGTCGCTGAGGAGCCGGCGATCCGGGCTGCGCGGCTGGGAGAGAGGCAGCGGCTCTTTCCCGTCCAGGATATCCAGCCACCGCTGTTCCTCCCTGGACATCGGTTGCAGGTGACACCCGTCAATCAGTGCCTGCAGCTCAGCCTCCGTGTCCATGGGCTCCGCCGGATGGGGCGGCGGCGCCTGTGCGACAGGAGGCAACGGGGTGGGCGCAGCGCCGCTGCCCGCCTCTGCCGTGCGGTGCATGAACACCCGCGGTTGGCTGGCGGTGTTTGGGAAACATGGCAGGGCGCTCGGTGGTACCGACACCATGCTGTCCAGACCCTCAGCCCTCTCCAAGCCAATGTACGGTGGCGGGGCAGGAGGCAGGTCGGCCAGGCTGCGGCGCGGTCCAGGTACGACGTAGCCTGGCACTTGGCACAGCGCGAAAGGCGAGGGCTGAGGAGGGGTTGGGCCTTGTGGTGCTGGGGTCGGTGGAGGGTTCTGGTTGGGGGTCTCCTCCTCCTCCGACTCGTATGCCCGCCGAGTCCTCTTGCCGACCATGCACACCGTTGGGCCGGGGAGGAAGTGGTACCGGATAGGGACGGCACTGCGCTGCCCACGGTCGTTGGTGTACTCCAGCAGCCGCTTGCTGTAGCTGATGTCCGCCTTGATGGGTGCCAGGAAATCGGAGCCCAACAGGACGATGTAGCTAGTGGCGTCGCTTACGTAGGCGTCCACGGTGCTGACCATATCGCCGGTGGAGATGACTAGGTTGCGCACCATCCCTCCTGACTCAGACCGCACACCATCTGCGTTAGTGAACGTCTGGTCGGCGCTCTCAATGTCTCCGACCCGTCCCAGGCGGCGCAACGTGTGACGGGGAATCACGGTGTTGCTGGCGCCGGTATCAATCACAGCGCGCGCACGGATGTATTTACCGTCTGCCTTACCCAACAGCACCTCGGCTTCCACCACATCCCACTCGCTCTCCGACACGATTGGCGTCAAGGCGGCTGCCGTGACCCGGTGGGTGTGGGCGAGGGGACGGGCCGCCGCAGCTGGGGTGGTTGGTGCCTTCTTGGGACTGCGAGTAGTGGCTGCGGCGGGAGTGCCGCGGGCAGGGGCCCGCGTAGGGGCAGTTACTGTGACCGCCAGTGGGTGCTCACGGGAGTTCTGCCGGGCGATGCCAATTAGCCGTCCACCGATCTTGGTGTAGATGCTGGCGGGGTTGACACGTAGGGCCCGTGACAGTGAGATTGGGTAAGCGTTGATCTTTGCACAGATCTCATCCGCTACCTTCCGTTCCTCCTCGCCCGCCTCGCTGGTGGGAAGGGGATCGGTACGGGGTGGTCGGGCAGCGGCCGCTGCGGCAGGCTCAGCCGCTGGGCTGCGCGCCCGGCCGGCAGCGGCTCCTGTCTCACGGGGCCGGCCCCTGCTTGCTGCCGGCCGCGGCTCGGCCAGTCGTGTAGCCGCAGGGGCGTCCCGGGCCGGCACAGCCTCGCCCCTAGGGGCGCTGGCTGAAGTAGCGGGCGCCGGCGTGGGGCGCTGCTCCCGCTCCCTCCGCTGCTCCGCATGCCCTGCTGTGAACCGGCGAGGCGCCAGGCGGTCCACCTCCATGGGCTCCGGCCCCGGGATGGGTACCGGCACGCGCTTGCGTGGCAGGCTCATAGGCTCAAAGTCGCCCACACGCTTGGTATACACCCGGCTACTGGGGTGATATACGGCGGGGGTCGCGGGGTAGCCTCGCGTTGGCTGCGGGTGTTCGTCCTCCTCCTCCTCTTCCTCCTCCTCTTCCTCTCTGCCCTCCTCACCACTCTCATCATCCGCCGCGTAGGCGTCGCGGTAGTAGCTCACCCGCATCAAAGGCCGAGAGGCCTGGAACAGCATGGTACGGCTGGGGTAGCGGCGGTGCATCAACTGCATGCGGGACACGCGGCTGCTCAAGTCGTCAATATCATTGCCGCGGCTAGCGCCACCTTGTCCCCGTGACGCTGGGCGGGGCCCCTGGTCAGCCCGGCTGTCGCGCCTATCACGGTCATCGCGGCTATAGCTGCGACCGTAGCGTGGAGGGGCCGTGCTGCTACCAGCAGCGTAGCGTGGTTCCGTGCTTGGGGAGCGGTCGGAGAAGCGCACACGCCGCTCGTCAACGTCTGTGCGACCCCGGGCGTCAGGCTTCGCACCCTTGCCCTTCTCGCTGGCGTAAATAGCTTTACGTATAGCGGCCGTCAAGTTGTGCGGCTCCATGTCATACACGGAGTCGTAAATGCCAGGGTGAAGGCCACGAGTTGAGTTGAGTGTTACAGTAGGACCCTCCTCGGGCTCACGGCGCTCTCCCCAGCGCATCACTACTGACAGCCGAAGCTGAGTCGTACTAAAACTAAGGTGAAGTCAACGACAAAAACAAAGGTCAGGCTATGACCAGGTCTTGTGGCACGCAAGTCTTAGCAAGGCACGACTGAAGCACTGAGTTGGAAGGCCAGGCGCACACACCGAGGGCAAAGCAGAAGAGTTGGTGGTCAAGATAGCAACTATGCCGGTTCAGATGCATAAGACAAACATGACACAAAAGATCATAGCGTTAGGAATTACTAGCGAAGCAAACAAACCGTGCAAACAGGTTCATGCTTGCAAAGTTCAACGTTCCGCGGTAAACTAGAGTTAAAACAGCGATGCGACAGCAAGTGCAACAGAATCATAACTGACCTGTGCGGTAATCCCGCTTTTGGACTTGTGGCAGCGATGCAATCGGCGGGGCTCTGGCGGGTTACGGCTTGGCTAGGATTCGCTGTGCGCGGAGTCACACGGACCATGGTGGCGGGAGGGTTTGCAGCAGCTTCCGACGGCCCTTGTGTCCTTGCACACTCGGGTTGTCCCCTCTGTAATTCCGCAACCATAACTAAAGCAAATACAGGCTGACGCCAAAACGCCCAGAGTTGCTCCATGGCTCCGACATGACATGCGCCAGTCCCGCCAAAGCGGGGGGACCTCCAAGCAGGCTCAGCGACACATTGACGACAATCGTGAAGCACCGAGAAGCCGCTGCAGGCACAGCGACACTGGATGGGCTAAGACCGGAGGCCGATTGCTGACGAGGCTCCGCTGCACCGCGACGCAATAGGACTTGCTAGGCCGAAACTTCCCATTGCTAACACCGGTTAGACCAGAGTAGCTCCACCAAAGCAGCTGCTGCAGGGAACTCCACAAGTGCCGGAAAGGTACCGCCAAGGCGCTATGTCGCTATGTCCGCAGAGCCAAGGAAGCAACGTGCTAACTGGGCTTTACTACATTTTTGTGAGGCCCTGCATGTGGGTGGGGTCGCGATTGTAGTCAAGGCGGAGCTGCGTTGTGGCCCTGAAAACCCTAAAAGGGGTGGATGGTTCAACCGCGAGTGAATAGCGTCATGGGACGAGTTTGCTCGAGGTCGTGGGTTCGATTCCCATACACTCCCCCGATTTCGGTCGGGATGAAATGCCTAGGGATAAGTGGTCGGCCGGACGAGTTTAGGACTTAGTCGATGAGCCCGGATTCGGTCCACTAGGGCGGCCGCGAGCTCCTATAAAGTAAGAAGTATCGATCGATCGGGTGAACGGTTAGGCGGCAGAAGTCACGGTGGAGACGTTGGCGTGCAGGTGGCACGCCCCTGAAGTCCAGAGCTGCTGCACTGCGTCCGGCGGCGGGGCTTGGCATTCAAGACAGTGGAGGGCAACGTCAGCGCACTGGCCGATTGGCAGCGGTCAAAAGGCGTGAAGCGCGAGGACCTCATCAGCCGCCACCCCCTAACTAAGCGGGCGCTGCGCATCCTGAAGCGAGGAAGCGGCGGCGCGCGGCAGCGGCCGCCGCTCCCCATGACGGTGCTACGCCAACTGGTGAGCTGGCTAGCGGACGCGTCCATGAAGGACCTGCAGCGGGCGGAGTCATGCAGTCGGGACGCGTGCTGGTTGACGCTTGGTTTCTTTGGCATGCTCAGGCGCAGCGAGATGGCGGCGCTACAGGTGGGGGACGTGCAGCAGCGGAAGCCCGAGGGCTCGGTGGCGCTGGCGATACGGCGCAGCAAAACATATCAGCAAGCAGCGGGGGAGACAGTGTACTTGCCGGCGCTCACAGACAGCCGCATGCCGATCGGCAAGATCGTGTATCGCTACATGCAGTGGCGGCGCGCGGCAGGGGCGGCGGAGGAGGACCCGTTGTTTACAGCGGTGGGGCGGCCACAAAAGGCACTGGGGAGGGACTGGTTCACGCAGCGGCTGCGGTGCCTGCTCCAGGCAATGTGGGAGGGTAAGTCAGGCTCGCCGGATGCGGCCAGCTTCTCGGCGCACAGCCTGCGGCGGGGAGGCGCAACGGCCGCCGCGCTGGCCGGTGCTTCCATAGAAGATATTAAATTGCATGGCAGGTGGCGCTCAGACGCTGTACACGTGTACATTCGGAAGTCGGAGGAGGAGCGGCTGAAGCTGGGACAACGCATGTGATTTGGCGGCAGAAGTGGGAGTGCAATGGAACGGTGTGGGGGGTAGTGCTGCCCGGCGCATGATAGGCGCGGCGGGGCAGCCCTAGATGTTAGTTGGCAGAGGATTAGTGATTCCTGCCAGGTCAGGCCTCGGGAAGAGGGCGAGAGCCCTAACCCACGAGGCCGGGCCACGTAGCCCCCTTTTCTTATTGCTACTCCCTGGACAGTAATTAACATTGGGCGAGAGACTTGGCGACGGGCGGAGAGATTGCAGGAATCGGGCCTTATGAAAGTGTGTTTGCGTGTGTAAACTCGAGGTATGCCTGTGTCGTTGAGGCCTGTATTGCCACAGCCATCAGCTCAAAGGGCAATTTTAGGCGACGTACTAGCTTGCGGACGGAGCGTAAAATGAGTTTTGAAGCTGGGCGGAGGCAGCAAGGGCCGAAGGGGGCGAGTAGGGTTGAAGGTGCTTAGAGACCAGTCCCGGGCCGGCGACAGGATGCGTGCCGGGACCCCATGTCGTGGTGAGACTTTGGTGCAGCATGTAGAGACGTTTTTGTGTGGATCAATCGCACTGTTTTACTCTGATCTGGTTGGAGTTTATCGCCAGGCTAGACGATTAGCGCATTTGTTCTGGTTTCCCGCCCGCCCACCCCTCACAGCAACAAAGGGCATCGCATGGTCTGAGCTTTTTGGAGGTATCTGATGGCGTGGTGTCTGCGGAGTCCGGGGGGTAGTGCTGCCCGGCGCATGATAGGCGCGGCGGGGCAGCCCTAGATGTTAGTTGGCAGAGGATTAGTGATTCCTGCCAGGTCAGGCCTCGGGAAGAGGGCGAGAGCCCTAACCCACGAGGCCGGGCCACGTAGCCCCCTTTTCTTATTGCTACTCCCTGCTACATGACCGATAAGGACATTGAGAAGAAGCGCAAGGCCGGTGAAGACACATCTGGCTCCCGTGAACAGTACTTTACAGTACAATGGAAAGCCTCAGTCACACCCCCGGGCCTAGTGTCTGCGTTTAAACGCATGGGGTACAAAACCGTCACGGAGGAACGCTGCTACAAGCATCCATTGCAAAATCGACCCGGCAAACCCCACCCTCCCAGTGCCGACGTGCCGCCAGCCGCACCCCCCCACACGGAAGTCGAACCCGACGTGCCCCCTGCCCCGGCTCCAGTCCAACCGCCTGCACCGGCTCCAACCCCACCCGGCGCGCCCAGACCAACAGCACCTTGCGCCCCGCGCGCCGCACTCTTCTCGTCCCGGTCCACACGGCTCCTGTGCCGGGTCACATGGGCAGAGAGCAGCGAAAGGGAGCGAGACCTCAAGAACAACCCCGACTGGGAGGACCTGCTGGCCGCCTGCAACGAACGGCTTGCTGCCGGGCCAGACGCCCCCATCCGCCCCACCCGCCCGCCGAGGGACCGGAACCTGACCATGCGCCAGCGACAAGGCAGGCACGACCCGGCTGAGGATGACCTCGCTGCCCGGGCACGCGACATCCGGGCCACAACCACCATCTGTACCAGCCCCTGCAACCCGTACAAGGACACCACGCCCCCAGGCACCTACATTATCACCACACCCACAGCCACAGGCAGGGCTGCACCGACGGAAGCCAATGTCTATGACCCCAACGGCCGATGGATAGGCACTATCACATACCTTCACCTGCAAGCGCTGTGGGACCGCTTCCACCGGACCACCGCCCGTGCCCGAGCCTTCGAGGAGGCCGTTGCAGCTCTGCTCCACCGCTACCGCCGCGACCCAGACCAAACCGACCGGAAGGCCGCCCCACAGCACCAAACGTCGCTCCCGGCGAGCACCACCGCGGCCATCATTCGAGCCCTGCGCAACATAGGGGAAGGACCGGTGAGTGAGTTGTTTGCCTCCCCCCTTAACGCCACAACAGAAGCAGACGAGTACTGGAGCCGTGAAGCCGCGGATTCGGCCTTCGGAGCAAGGCATGACGCCTACAGCATAGCATGGACGGGCCTCCACTACGCCCACCCGCCGGGCACACCTGAGGCTGCACGAAAGGCCCTCCTCTGGGCGCTTGCCAGCGCTGAGACCACGCGCACTTCCCAAGACCCCACCCTGGTCCTTCTCGCACTCCCCAAATGTGCAACCTACCCACACACGCAGTGGCTGTGCCACCCGCTCTGCCAGCAGCTCACCACATGGGTCGGCGGTGAGACCGGCACGCCAGGCACTGCCGGCATGGAGCCCGGCCTTGGAAGCAACGGCACCCTGCAGCGGCAGAGAGGGGTGGTACTGGTGGCTGTTGGGAACCCTGCCGGCCTCGCGGCCCTCTCGGGCGGCTGGAAGGGGCTGCGCGCCACCCTGCTCGAAGGCCCTCCCACGCCTGCCTCCGTGGCCGGGACGCACCTCCGACCTGACACGCCCAGCCCCCGAACGTGCCCGAACATTCCGCTCCACCTCCTTAAACACGCCAAATACCTTACCACGCACCAACCCACCGGCCCAACGACAGCCACTCCGCGCGACGGCCCGCCCAGGTTCAATCGGACGCAATTCCAGCGACCACTGGCACTGGCGCACAGCCCAGATGACATAGTTTGGACCGACGGTTCAGTAATAAAGGTAAGAACTGAAAATGGAAAAGAAGCACAGTTCGCCGGCGCCTGTGCCTGGCACAAAGACCGCACTGTCTATGTAAATCCCAATGGTGTGGGCTGCACAAATACGATCACAAGAGCAGAGCTGGCAGCCATCAGGGCCGCCCTGGAAGAATTTGGTGGTGAAGACAAAGTATTCGCGAAAACAACGCTAACCATTGCAAGCGACTCTGCAGCCAGTTTGTACTTAATCAAACGTGCTATCAATGAGCCTCGTCGACTACATTTAAGCAAACATCAGGCACTCTTGAAGTCCATCACCGACTTGCTCCATGCACGAGCGAAGCGAAACGCGAACACTGTTTTCCTCAAAGTCGTCTCCCACACGGGTCTACATGGTAATGAAGAAGCTGATAAAGGGGCTGCCGCCGTCGCGTCCAAAGAAACGCCCGCCGACATGTCCGAACACGCCGACAATAACCCACACGCGTCCCACTGGTGGCCCGCGACCCTCATCACCCGCGAGGACGGAAGCACGGCCCAACACTACGTTTCAGACCTGAACCGGGGCCTGCTCAAGGCCCTGAACCCCGCCTCCCATGGCGGGCACGCCAATTCGACTTTGTACACCACTAAGTGGGCGGAGTCTGCCCAGCACCTGGACACCCGAGCCAGCACAGCCTACATGACCCATGCCGACGCTGGACACAGCCTACGGCGCTTCATCCAGAATGCTCGTCAAGGGGGCATGGTCTGCCCTGCCCGCCTTGCTCTGTACAAACTACGCACCAGCGACACATGCGCACTCTGTGCCCCCTTGCACGCAAGAGCTGGCTCCCCCCCAGAGAGGGGTACCGCCGGACACATTGCAGGGCACTGCGCCCACCCCCAGCTTGTGGGGGCACGTATTGCAAAACACAATGCGGCCGTACGTATGATCGCCGAATGCATCCACAGGGGCAGCAGTGGCGGCGGCTACATGCTCATGGATGCGAGCAGCGCCGCGGACCGGCCTGAATACTGTGCGGGAAACTGCCCGCCAAAGTGGATGCTACGCCCCGAGGTCCCCAAAGCCGACCGGGAAAAAATGCGCCCGGACATTCTCTTCATCCCAACCCTGCCACGAACCGCAGTTGGTGCAAATGGGCCGAGTGACCTAAGCCCCAACGCCCGGCGGCAACACAAGGTGTACATCATCGAGGTTGGTTACACCTCCGACCTGCACCACAGCGAGAAGTGTGACCAGAAACAAGCACAGCATAGCCGTCTTGCCGACGCGCTGCGTGCCGCCGGCTGGGAGGTTGTCTACAAGCACGAGCAGATCGTTACGCTGGGGCATGGTGGCACCGTCACAAACACCCTTGAGCCCCTCCTCCGCACCCTCGGCGCCACTTCTCACACCGCGCAATCCTGCTGTACACGCATTCACATGCACAGCGTCGTTAGCCTGCGTACAACGGCACTGCTGTACTACCGGCTCGAGCGTGAGACGGGAGTAGTGACCTCACGCACCACTGGACGCCCGGCCGATACCGCCACAGGTGGGCCTGCCCCACGTGAGCCCGGTTAAGTCCGCTCATGTTGCTCCACGGTGGGGTGAGCAAAACTCACTCCTCCTTAAGAAACGCGGCCTCCTCTGTGAACCGCGTACATATTATTATTATTATTATTATTATTATTATTATTTGCTGCCCGGCGCATGATAGGCGCGGCGGGGCAGCCCTAGATGTTAGTTGGCAGAGGATTAGTGATTCCTGCCAGGTCAGGCCTCGGGAAGAGGGCGAGAGCCCTAACCCACGAGGCCGGGCCACGTAGCCCCCTTTTCTTATTGCTACTCCCTGGACAGTAATTAACATTGGGCGAGAGACTTGGCGACGGGCGGAGAGATTGCAGGAATCGGGCCTTATGAAAGTGTGTTTGCGTGTGTAAACTCGAGGTATGCCTGTGTCGTTGAGGCCTGTATTGCCACAGCCATCAGCTCAAATAAGAAGTATCGATCGATCGGGTGAACGGTTAGGCGGCAGAAGTCACGGTGGAGACGTTGGCGTGCAGGTGGCACGCCCCTGAAGTCCAGAGCAGTTCGCTCGCGACCCGGGTCACCAGGTCCTTCTTGTAACCATGCATTCTGCGTGACTAGGGCAAGGTAGCGGTCGGAATATTCCCGCACCGTCTCCTTAGCGCCTTGTGGCAAGCAAAACCACCACCACACACAAGGTGTACACCACCAAAAATTAAAACTTTTTACGTGTGTGAATGGAGGGCCCAATGATCGGGTAACACCACCTGGCACGCGTGTGGGGACAGAGTGACAGGTCCACGCAGCACGGCGTCCACTGTTGGGGTCTCGGTCTGAGTATGCTCCTTAGTGTTCAAAGGCAAGGGGTAGCTGTATCGAGATAGAGTGGCAGAGTAACGAGACTGTGTGTATAGTTAATCGAGATGCGGAAGAGTAGCAGCGGAAGGTAACTTGACGTAACGGGGGATAGGTGACCAAGCACGGTAACCGCCTGCGTGTCAACGGCTGACACGTACCCGCCTAAGCCGAGCCTTCTGTTTATCACCAAGGAGGAAGAGAGAGAGGAGGGAGGTGGAGGTGATAAGAGGGGGAGGTGTTGCGCAAGGGGATAGGAACCCTGCGAATGGGATAAGAGGAGAGGGAGAGAGGGGAAGGGAGAAGGGGCCGCGCTGCCGAGCTGGGGTTAGCTGGACTTAGGCGCTGTGGCTGTGGCGCACGAGGGCGCAAGGGGAAACCGGGGGAGAGCTGGCGCACGGGGGCGCAAGGGGAAACCGGGGGAAACTGGCGCACGGAGGGCGCAATGGGAAACCGTGGAAAGCTGGCGCACAAGGGCGCAAGGGGCACAGAGCCGGGTAAGCCAAGCATATGACTTACAAGGGGATAGCAGGGTCGGGATCGACCAGGGTACTCAGAGCGTATGTCTGGTATCGACAGTGCTTCTGGTATGAATGACCTAGCCCGCACTCCGCCTTAAATACCCACTCAGAGGGTCAATCGCTCCAGGGAAAGCAGGCCGGCCAGGCCAGATCAAAGCACGCGCACTTTTCACTTTATAGATCCACTTTATGCACAGCACAGGCCACACAGGCCGGACGGGCGCGCATGTAAGAGAAGTTACGCCCTGCACGTGCAGGACTGCACGCGCACACACGCCCATAGGCAAACCTCCATGCATGCGGCCACACAGACGCGTACATGAACATGGCACTCCCATGTATTGAAATCCGCAATTGCATCCTTTTCATGCGGGCCTAAGCGTCCAAGCTCTTCGGATCCAAATACACACACGCCACGCGCCCTGACCCCCCTCCTCACCCCCTCGTGAGCAACGGTGTCCCGACACCTAGCGCGTGCCCCCCAAGTTAGATCACCACAGCTGTGGCAAGTTCCCCTGCTAACGCCCGTGACCTCGCGGGCTTAAGGGGCAACGCGCATTCGGCGGTAACCTGGTGGGTGGCAGCAACAAGGGCTCCGCGCGGGGCTTGGGCCTGGAAGCAACGCGGGCCTGAACCTGGAACTTGGGCCTGACCTCACCGAACCTGCGATCTGGACTTGAAAAGCTTCACATGCGCCGTACGCCGTACGCCGTACGCGTGCGGCGAGCCATTCTTTGGTTGAACTTTACACGACTTGGCCTTGCATATGAATGCGGGTTTACAAGAAGGGGACAGTGTGGCAGTGCATATGCTGACCGGCCCACTGTGGCTCTCCCGGTGCGCTCGGAGGCAGGTCCGGGGGCACTTGTCGATCCCAATCGAAACACGGAGCATTCCACTCCGCAAAGTCGCGAAGTCGCTACATAAGTTGGAGTCCATATTGCATATTGTTTAATCCGCTCTGATCTCCTTCCGACGGCACCAGAAGCACGCGTCACAAAACATCTTTACCCAACGAGCAGGCGCAGGTCCAGACTCTGCATCATCCGTGTTCAACAAACAGAATATTGCAGGATGAGTGCCAGGATGAGCGCCGGGCGAGCCATCAATGACTCACGTTCGTCGGGAACGATACCGGTCGGGACCGGGAAAGGGAATAGGCTGTCGCGGCTTCTTGTCGAACTCGGGATTTTGCTGCGGTGAGTGAGCCCGGTCGCAAACTAGTCGGGCGCACGCGGGCCCTTCAGCGGGCTCGGGGTCGAGGGCCCGTCCCGCGGCGAGCGCGGGCGCGCCAGCGCGCACAAGCGTCGCGTACACGCGCTAGGAGGGTTCGGCAGGACTGGAGGGGCGTCAGGGTAGTAGGACCAACTGGCAGGGGGCGAGGCACGGGGTCCGTGCCGATTTCCCCTTGTGAATTGCGTCTCAGCCGTTCCAGCGGCTGCGACTGTCTTGCGTGGTAGAAACGCTAGGGCTGGGTCGGGCTCTTTGGCCTTGCGGAAGAGCAGATCTCCGTGTAACTCATACAAAGCTGCCCGACGTTGCACGCGGCTCCATTCATGCAGGACGTCATCGGGGCCCAGCCTGCCGGACGGGGCTAGCGTGATCGTCCCAGTCCTCAGAAATTCCATCAATGCGGTGTCAGACCAGGGGTCCACATTACCGTCCGTGGCGGCGGGTAACAAGGCGTCCTCTTCATTCATTAGAGTGGCGGGCGCTCCTTCGCCTCTGGACACCGGCCTGTCGGCCGGGGCAGCAGAAACTGATGTTGCGCCGCCTGAAGGTGCGCAGGGCGGCTTATTGACGTGTGGGGACCCGCCAGGACAGAAGTGGTCCGGGGGAACCTTGGGGATAGGGGGCTTCGAGCCGGTGGTATGCTGGATTGCGCCATAGCCTGGGTAGCATTCCGGTGCATGGTCGCGGACGGGAGGGCCCATAGAAGGTGCCCAACTGCTCGCACTCGGCTGCAGTGCGATGGGGCTAGGAAGGGTTGCGCGGAACGCATCAGCCTCAGACGGGCATTCAGCCTCGCCCTCCGCTGAACAACTCACAGGGCCGTCACTGCGAGCTGCATATCGCCCATCCTGGGCCGGCTGCACGCCCCTGGGTACGTCCGGGATCAGAGCGTAGGGGTCAGGGGCAGACTTGATACGTAGGGTGGCACGGGATTCAAGGCGCTCAGGGCTCCGGGCCGTGCTCAGGCACGGTGCAACGGCACCGGGCGGTGGGCAAAGTCTGGGTTCATCACCGGTGGCGGGGGCTGGGGCCCCTAGCGCAGCGGGTAGGTGCACATCTGGCGCATCATCACATAGGAAGGCTTCAGCGCACCAGCTGGGGCTGGTCTGTAAAGCGGCATTGTCGCTCGTGCGGTTCAATTTCGGAGGTCTTACCGCGGCTGCAGGGGCCGTGACTCGTTCCCCTGCTAAGCCGTTTGCCTGGGGATTCAAGCTCTGTCCTCGGACTGATGTAGGTTCGCGGTCATGAGACGCACCGACACAACGACGAAAGCGACTCAAACTGGAGGCTGGCGCACCTCCTGCACCGACGCAGGTCTGGTGCACTCCCACGGACAGGGTATCTGGCCCAACGGGCCTTGCCGGCTTGCAGTCAATGGGAGCAAGCTGGGGGAAACTGGCTGCGGTGGCAGGCAAATGACACGTTTTCCGCTTCTCACCCACATGCACGCCGCCACTGGCCGGCGCACCGGACGCCGCATGCTGGGCAGGAGCGGCAATGCGGGGCTCTGGGGCAGGAGAGGGCGTGAGGGCGCGCTCGGCGGGAGCGCGCGCAGGTGAGCCATCACATAGGCCGGCCACGGTCTCATGGGGCTGGGGCAGCTCATACACGCTGCCGCACGCATAATCACTGCGCTCGGGCACAGGGTAGTGCTCCGGGGCCGCGGCGGTAGTGACTTCACGGACATGCGCCGTGTAGGTGGCCGGACAGGCGTACGCCTCTTCAGCTGCATGGGTGCGCGACTGCACCAAATCGAACATGTTGGCTTGGGGCGAAGCATCATAGGCATGGGTTTCGGGTGAGCTGAGGGCAAGCTCATGCAAGTTGACGGCAAAGTGCGTAATCTGCCTCTGCAGGTCATCGATACGGGAGGCAAGGGAGGCTGAAGCCGGCGCAGTCGCGGCACTGGGCCGTGGGCTGTGGCGTGGCCGGCGCTCATACCAGCGGTCTTCACGGCAGCCTGGGGGCGTCCCGTAGCGGGAAGCCTCGAACCCTGCATGACGCCTACCAGCAAAGGTAGCTGCGGGAGCTAGGTACTCGTGCCAGGTGGCAGGTTCTTGGTCGCACTCACTGGTGGCTGTATCACGCATGCAGCCTTCATCGGCCTCACTCACGTAGACAGCATCACTGATTGCTCCATCCAAATCGGTGGGGCGCATGAGATACACTTGCTTGTAGATATCGGGTTGGAGGTCACGGAGAAAGTTGTACATATAGGTTGGATCGCGGGCAGGGTTGATGCCAAGCTGGGTAACAAGGCTGCGGTAGCGATCAGCGTAGCGGCGTACGCTCTCAGTCTTGCCTTGTCGGCAGCGGGTTAGGCGGTCGTACAGCTCTTCCTGGTGGGGCGCAAAACGCTCAAGGAATGCGGCCGTGAACTCAGGCCAATCCTGTATGTCATGCTCAAGGCCTGACTCCCACGTTTGCGCATCGCCACTCAGGCGGCAACACGCGACAAGGTACTTATCAGTGTCTGCCCAACGGAATATGCGTGCATGGCGCTCGATCTTGTCAAGCCACTGGCGGGGATCATGCTGCCCGGGGTCGAAGATAGGGATAGAGTTGAGGCTTGAGGGCGTAATACCGTAGCGCCTGTCAGCCATGGAATTCGGACCCGAGGTATAGGTAGCGTGTGGATACACAAGGCTTGCACGTGGATGTCTGCCGCCGTTAGCAGGCCTGAAACAAAGGAGGGGATATCAAGAGCAAGGCCCTGGCCAGAGGCGAAGGCGGGTGTGGATGCTCGATGGCACGAAACCGGGTGTGTATAAAACCGTGTCGTTATAACCAAGCGGTTATGATCGTAACTGCAAGACGGTGCCAAGATAAAAGCAAGGAAGGCAGGAGCGGTGGATATAAACCAAGGAGATACGGAGAAGGCGGCAAGGAGTAGAGAAGGGAAACCAAAGGTATGCGTGAACACAGATGTGTCGCGAGGCGTGCGGCGACTTCGCCTGCACTAGGAGCTCAAAACGAGACCGGGTTTCCCCAAGTCTCGATACCACAAAACCACCACCACACACAAGGTGTACACCACCAAAAATTAAAACTTTTTACGTGTGTGAATGGAGGGCCCAATGATCGGGTAACACCACCTGGCACGCGTGTGGGGACGGAGTGACAGGTCCACGCAGCACGGCGTCCACTGTTGGGGTCTCGGTCTGAGTATGCTCCTTAGTGTTCAAAGGCAAGGGGTAGCTGTATCGAGATAGAGTGGCAGAGTAACGAGACTGTGTGTATAGTTAATCGAGATGCGGAAGAGTAGCAGCGGAAGGTAACTTGACGTAACGGGGGATAGGTGACCAAGCACGGTAACCGCCTGCGTGTCAACGGCTGACACGTACCCGCCTAAGCCGAGCCTTCTGTTTATCACCAAGGGGAAGAGAGAGAGGAGGGAGGTGGAGGTGATAAGAGGGGGAGGTGTTGCGCAAGGGGATAGGAACCCTGCGAATGGGATAAGAGGAGAGGGAGAGAGGGGAAGGGAGAAGGGGCCGCGCTGCCGAGCTGGGGTTAGCTGGACTTAGGCGCTGTGGCTGTGGCGCACGAGGGCGCAAGGGGAAACCGGGGGAGAGCTGGCGCACGGGGGCGCAAGGGGAAACCGGGGGAAACTGGCGCACGGAGGGCGCAATGGGAAACCGTGGAAAGCTGGCGCACAAGGGCGCAAGGGGCACAGAGCCGGGTAAGCCAAGCATATGACTTACAAGGGGATAGCAGGGTCGGGATCGACCAGGGTACTCAGAGCGTATGTCTGGTATCGACAGTGCTTCTGGTATGAATGACCTAGCCCGCACTCCGCCTTAAATACCCACTCAGAGGGTCAATCGCTCCAGGGAAAGCAGGCCGGCCAGGCCAGATCAAAGCACGCGCACTTTTCACTTTATAGATCCACTTTATGCACAGCACAGGCCACACAGGCCGGACGGGCGCGCATGTAAGAGAAGTTACGCCCTGCACGTGCAGGACTGCACGCGCACACACGCCCATAGGCAAACCTCCATGCATGCGGCCACACAGACGCGTACATGAACATGGCACTCCCATGTATTGAAATCCGCAATTGCATCCTTTTCATGCGGGCCTAAGCGTCCAAGCTCTTCGGATCCAAATACACACACGCCACGCGCCCTGACCCCCCTCCTCACCCCCTCGTGAGCAACGGTGTCCCGACACCTAGCGCGTGCCCCCCAAGTTAGATCACCACAGCCTTGCGTGCAGTTAGCCAAGGCTAGGTGTAGCTCGCGGTCAGAAACACCCCAACGCTCACGAAGGGCTTCGCAGAAGCCCTCCCACGTAGCAGACGCCATAGGGTTGGCGAGCTTCCAAGACCGATACCACTCCTTGGCGGTGGGGCCAAGGCGTTTCGAGGCAAGCTGTAGCTTACGAGCCTCGCTCCATCCAAACTCCTCGGCTAGTTCGTCTATGGTCTCTAGCCAATCACGTACTGAATGCGACTGCGGGTCAAACCGCTCGCAGTGCTGGGTGATTCGCTCGTAGTCCAGGCCCTGCGGGTCAGAGGGAGACCCGCCACGGGCGCCGGGCCGTATACGGCGTGGTAGCCCTTCTTCGTCCGACATGAGGAGTGACTACTGGAAGAAGGAAGAAGTCCCGGTAGCGAAACCAACAAAAGCGTAGCGGACACCTATAGCCGACAGGACAATTTTATCGCAACTTTTTCGCGTCCAGACACGGGGGTGTTGCTGTGTGCTTGGGAGGGGCTCTTCCGTTCTTAGCAGTACCCAGCGCCGCCGTATGAGGACGTCGGTAGCTGTTTTAACTCCGGTGGTGGTGTTCGCTGGTTCAGTCTAGGCGGGTAGGATAGCAGGCACGGGCAGGTCAGATGCCCGGGGGCGGGCGGTGCAGGTGAAAGCCTGCGACCTGGACAGAGGCTGTCTCACTCAACCCTGTCACCCGAGAGAAACCGAGAGCGCAGCAAGTAGCGCAACGCAAGGGAAGCCGCGGTCAGATAGCGGCCAGCGCCAGGCGTCAGTAAATCAATGGCCGAACCGCCAAGAGGGGGGTCAGCCCAGTGGCGCGCCCAGGCAGGTGTGGCCGGGGCACAGTTACGCCTGCGTGTTGCGGGCGGGGAACAGCAAACCGATACCGCGCTCCACGCACGTGCCGTGCGTGTCAGCGCCTTGGGGAAGCAGGGGCCGGCTAGGAGCAGGCACGGCACGCCCTGGTTAAGCCCCAAGTTTCACCCAATCGACCAACTTCCTTCACCGTTACTCCCCACAGTCCGGTCTGCCCGTCGCCCGCGGCCTTACTTCCTCAATTCCACGGCCTTACTTCGGTCTCCCTGCTTCAGCCACCCGGCGTGTTTCCCCTGGCTCGCACCCAGCAAAACCCGTGGCTCACGGCGGCACGGCTTTCCCCTCGCAACCAGCGGCTGTACCCTAACGCTGCCTTCGTACACGTTCAGCAACCCCGCGCAGAGGCTCTCTTTTGGCTTACGCGTCACGGGTTGGGCTCTGCGGCCTAAGTGTGGGCAGGGGGCCTCGGCTATCACAACTGGCGGGGTTCGTGCTAGCACGCTGAGTCCTTACGGTGTTTTGGGGGTGTGCGGGTACACGGTACGGCGTGGGGATAGGAGGTGAGAGAGAGTAAGGGGAGAGGGGTGGGGCTTGGTCGGTACGATACGGGGTAGGAGGTGGGAGAGAGTAAGGGGAGAGGGTTGGGGCTTCGGCAGTACACTTGACCGTGCCGGAAGGCACCCTGTTGGGAGGGAAAGGGGGAGAGAGCCTAGCCTATTCGCGTGTCTTTGGCTGCTTTGCTGCCGTACGCTTCGGCTAAGAGGCTCAAGGTGCGAGAGAGTCGTTTAAGTCTTTCGCACAAGTTACAAGGGTGAAATGACTCGAGCAAGCTCGCTCGTTAATCTTAGCGTACTGGGCTTGGCTTTGCAAGTCAAGTGCTCAGTCGGAGTCGAGTGCTGAGTGACTAGAAAAAGCCGGAAAAGGCGATTATATACCCGCCCTTGCCCTGCATGGGACGCATGGGCGTCGTACCTACCCGTACAGGCCTAGGCCTAGTTCCAGGGCTTGCGCAACTGCGCTAAGCTTCGCTAGGGGCCTAAGGGCCCAGCCTACTTCTGCGCCAGCGGCGCACACCAAGTCCTTTGTCCTACGTAAAGCTACGCAGCTCCTAAACCGCTCTGCCTTGCAGGCGCGGCTTTTCGTCGCCTGCTCGCAAACCTTCAAAGGTTGGACCCAGTTCAGGGCCAGCCTATGTCCTGACGCCTTGCTTTGCTCGCCTTCTCTACCAACGTAAACATGTATTTAGCCCGTTCATCCGGGTCCACTCAACAGCCCAGCCCGCACTGTGCTTAAGTCACCTTCTGTCCTCGGGCCTTGCCCTCAGTCGCTCATTCAGCAGGCCTCCTTGCCGGGGCTTTAACTGCGCTATATCCTACTAGTTTCTAGTTTTTCTAGCATGGTACCACCTAGCCGCGACAGCCCGCAGCTGTCTACTTGTCTGCTTCGCCCTTGCGCGGCACTGATATCAATTTCTATTAATAACAGACAGTTTCTAAGGGCCTGCTTAGCTTGCACAGCCTCATGTCCCTTCTCCTCGCCATCAGCAAAATCCACCTGGATCCAGCCTCGCAGGTGACTCCGTCCTTGCAACTGTTCCGCCGCCGCAACCGGCCTGTGCTAATTCTGTCATATGCACCTATAGATTTGTCCTTTATATCCTTGTCCGGTCAAATGCTCATTGGTGCAAAACCTGTCCCGGCACCGTAGCGAGGCGCCCCGTGCATAGCACCCACAAGGCGGTCTGTGGCAACCAAAACCACCACCACACACAAGGTGTACACCACCAAAAATTAAAACTTTTTACGTGTGTGAATGGAGGGCCCAATGATCGGGTAACACCACCTGGCACGCGTGTGGGGACGGAGTGGCAGGTCCACGCAGCACGGCGTCCACTGTTGGGGTCTCGGTCCGAGTATGCTCCTTAGTGTTCAAAGGCAAGGGGTAGCTGTATCGAGATAGATTTGGAAGAGTAACGAGACGGGGTGTATAGATAATCGAGATGCGGAAGTGTAGCAGCGGAAGGTAACTTGACGTAACGGGGGATAGGTGACCAAGCACGGTAACCGCCTGCGTGTCAACGGCTGACACGTACCCGCCTAAGCCGAGCCTTCTGTTTATCACCAAGGAGGAAGAGAGAGAGGAGGGAGGTGGAGGTGATAAGAGGGGGAGGTGTTGCGCAAGGGGATAGGAACCCTGCGAACGGGATAAGAGGAGAGGGAGAGAGGGGAAGGGAGAAGGGGCCGCGCTGCCGAGCTGGGGTTAGCTGGACTTATGCGCTATGGCTGGCGCACGAGGGCGCGAGGGAAACACGGATAGCCGGCGCACGGGGGCGCGAGGGAAACAGGGGAAGCAAGTAAGCCACACTTATGACTTACAAAGGGGAGACAAGGGGCTTTTGGTGCCCGGGTGAGTTCTCAGATAGCGCGTCTGGTGTTCAGCGTTGGCTTCTGGACTGAATGACCTAGCCCGCACTCCGCCTTAAATACCCACTCCGAGGGCCAATCGCGCGGCCTCATGCAGCGCGGCCCATGCAATGTACGACACCAATCAAAGACTCATGCAACCATGACTCATGCAGCATGACTCATACAGCATGCATGCAACTAAGCGCTGCACGTGCAGGGGCCCCAGACTCGGCCATGCAACACTGCACGTGCGCTCACTCCTGAAGCGCAACAACATCAAACATGCATGCGGCTAGCGGCCATCAAACGGCCTTCATGAACACATCATACAAACATGCGCATAATGATTTGTCTTTTAGTTTGTGCGGGCGCAAGTGCCCATGCTGCTAACAAGGTAAAACACACACGCCACGCACCGTGGCACACTAGCTCACCCCTCGTGAGCAAAGGCGTCCCGACGCCTAGCGCGTGACCCCCACCCATGATCACCACAGCTGTGGCAACTTCCCCTGCGAACGCCCGTGTCCTCGCGGGCTAAATGGGGCACGCGTTTCAAACTTAACCAAGTTCGTCACACTTATTCACTATGCCCGCAGGCTACTAAGGGTGGCGCACCACGCCGCCACGTTAAAGCAATCTCACGCTCTTGGTTGGTCTTGTTCTTGAGGGCCGGTCTTGATCGATGCTGCGGCCTAGGCGGCGGTGGCAGCGGCGGGGGCCGCCTCGGCAGCGACGGTGGGCGTAGGGGCCGGGACCGAACCCTCCACTCCCTCCTCAGGCACCATACTGGCCGCGGTGTGAGCCAGATGGCGGGTCGCCTCCGTACCGGCTGACACGGCGTGGCGGGTGGCCAAGTAGAACGGCTGCATCAGGGCGTGGCCATCCCCAGACAGCTGGTCGGCGTAATGCGGGACGCGCGAGATAACAAACTCGCGGGGGTCGATGGAGATGCGGATGGGGCGGAGGAAACGGTGCATGACGGAGCCGGGGTAGGTCTTCGGGGTGAACCGATAGACCAGGGCGGCGGCGGTTGTAATCATGCGGTCGATAGAGGCCGGGTCCTCCAGGTTGTACTCAACTGGTGTTTCATTGAAGACATTAAGCAGGCGGGCGAAGGCGCCCACAGCGACGGCGGCGCGAACAGCAATCACGTACTGCCCGACTGCACACGCAAGCTTGGCCGTCCAGTACTGCTCAAGGCCGCGGGCGTAGCTGGTGAGCTCCGCGGTCCGCTCCTGGCTCACACGAAGCTGGCGCTCCTTCTTCTCCAACTCGGCGCGCAGCAGCACATTATTGTTGCCCAGGTGGACGTTCACGGCCGACAGGGAGGCATACTCGCCATCCAGGCGAGTGTAGGCGGCCTCGAGGCTGGCCAGGCTGTCGTGGGCGGCGGACAGCTTGTCCTGGGAAGCGCTCAGCGCGTTACTGAGCAGCATCATCTGAGAGGAGGGGGCGTCGAGGGAAAGGATGGACGGGATCAGGAAAGGTGTCTGTCGGCGCCGGAAGGCGGTGTCGCAGCTCCCAGTCGGCGCTCGAAACACGCAGGGTTGTTGATGTGCGCGGGCTGTCGCGGTAACATGCAGGCTGACAAGGCAGCTTCGCTGAGCCCCCAGACTCTATGGATTCGAAGTAGCAGAAGTCCCTAATCCATACATGCCCACCTGACGGCTCGCCAATGCCGAGGATTTCGCAGAGCTGCGTGAGCTGGCCCGGCGAGCACGGCGAGCACGGCGAGTCTGCCATGGGCAGGTCGTTGTTGCCAGCGGCCGCGGCGGGGGTCGGCGCGACGCGGATGGGCGCCAGGTCAGGCACCGGCATGGGGTTGGGGACCGGCGCGGGGACGGGGGCCGCCGCCACGTAGGGGCCCGGAGCCATGACGGGGGCCAGCATAGGGCGGGCGGACATAGCGGGGGTGGACAGAGGGGTAAGTGACAGTTCGATGCCCACGCGGCGCAGATCCTCCATGAAGGGGAGGAAGTGCGGAACGACAAGATACATCCAGTTCAAGCAGCGGGACAGCTGCGCCAGGGCCTCGCGCCGCCCAGCCAGCTTCCGCTGAATCTCCGGCGCCAGCTGGCTTATGGTTGCCGCGGTACCCATGAAATCGAATGCCAGCGCAAAAATAGCGGCGATAGGCTGCGCCAGGGATTGCTGGCTGGAGTCGGTCACCGCCCCGGTCTGCGTAAGGACTTACGTTAGCGCTCTCCGCGTGCAGAATGATGCCAGGCTTCTTGAACGAATAGCGAAGCCGCACCACGCGGCCAGCGCGACTCACGTGGGTGGCGGCGGTATCGCGGGTGCCATCGTTATTCACCAGAGTGGTCATGGAGACAGACTGGGTAGGAGTGGCCATTTTGAGGAAAATAGCGCGTATAACCAGAGGGTCCGAGAGCGCGAAGGTTTGAAGGCTGGGAGATAAGAGCTTGAAGAGTGGACTGACTGGGCCTGCGCAAGGAGGGTTTAAATATCTCCGCATTCGGCGCCAGCCTCTGCGTGCTCGACACGAGGTCTCCGTACCTTTCGGCGCTTACGACGGCCCGCCTCTGACTGGAATAGATTTGTCAACAAGCTTGACTGTACTCTCGACTTGGGCGGTCGGGGAATCACGGTGCCGTACAGATCCCGCCGCGGCGTGCGGGGGTCCGGACGGCTTCGGGCGCGTGGCCCTTTTCGGGAAAGCGCTTGGAGCGTTCGCTGCGGCGCTGGCCTGGGTGGCCCGCCATTCGCGAGCCCAACTCTTCGCTGACACTACTAGCGTTCTTGCATCACGAAGACGATGGGAGCGCTGTAAGTTCGCCTGGGGCGGTCAATCATGCTTACGGGGTTTTGGGTGGAGTGGCAGTCAACGGCATGGGGGGTCCCCGCATGGTGCTAGAGAGCATACTCGCGCGGCACCAGCAGTCGATGTCGCGGCACTGGGAAGATTTGGCCATTTCCACCTCGCAACAATGCACAGGAACCGCGAGGAGCCTGCCACGCGAAAAAAGCGAAAGGACCCTCTCGGTCGGATCCCAACTTGGAGCCACGAGGCTTACTTAGATAAATCAAAGTACCAACCGGGATAGCCGGGCAGTGGGGCAGCTCGGAGTCGCTTACTTCTTCCACTGCAGGCTCAATTTCGCGACCGACTTGGTTCTGGCGGGCATTTGTCTGCTGAGTAGCCTTCTTGCTTCCTCTGCTGGCAGGGGCTTTCTTCTTAGCGGCTTGCGGCGGGACATCTTCCTGGCCATCGCCGTAAGCTCCGGTGTTTGGGGCCATCACCGCTCCTTGGGGCGTACTTGTGTTGGGAGCGGGAGCTCGGGCACTAGGGTTTGACGAGCCTGCTCCGGTTTCATCGTCGCGCTTTCGTTTGAGCTTGTTCGGCTGCCCGGGCTGCTGCTTTTTACCAACCTGTAGGGGACTGGACGCCGCAGCAGGCACTCCTGTGGCCGTCCAGGTGGGGCTTGCTTCGGCACGGGGTTGCGTCGGCAGCGGTTGGGTACCGACGGGCTGGCGCCCGGCGACGGGGCGCTGCCGGGGCCGGGACTGGTGTTGCCGGCGGTTAAAATCGCGCTCATTCCGCTCCTTTGCGCGTACCATGTTCTCTTCTGCTTGCTCCGCCAGGGCGTCTAGATGAGCCCGGCGGTTATCCAACGCGTCGTGGTGCCAGTCCTCCCACTCCACTTCCTCCTCCTCCGGCTCCACGGTTGGCAGGGCGACGGGTGGCACCTCTCGCTGGGGCGCCAACGTAAGTTCGCGGCCGAACAGCAGCAGGGCGGGGGACATGCGTGTGCTGGCATGGGCGGTGGTCCGGTAGGCGTATGCACTCTGGAAAACACGCAGGTCCCAGTCGGTGCTGTCTGCCTTCACCAGCTTACGCAGCGAGTCCAACATGGTACCCACCAACCTCTCAATCATGCCGTTGGTGTTTGGCTTGTATGATGCCGTTTGCAGAGTACGGATGTTCTGGGCGCGGCAGCCCGCGGCGAAGGCGCCCTCCCACTCTGTACCTTCGTCGGTCAGCACCTCGTGTGGCGTGCCATACCGTGAAATCCAGTTCTGCCAAAACCAGCGCCAGGTAGTCTCCGCCTTCTTGTTCGGAATGACGCCCACCTCTGGATACTTGGTGAAGCTGTCTTGCGCTAATATGATATAGCGGTTGCCGCGGGGGGTGACGGGGAAGGGGCCCGTCAAGTCCAGTTGCACACGGTGCCAGATGGGCACGATGGGGAGAGGGCGCAGCGGGTGGTTGCGTAGCAGCTTCTGCTTATCGCCTGCGCACTTTTCACATGATGCGATGTACTTGGCCACTTGGTTCTTCATGCCCTCCCAGTGATACCGCACACGGAGGGCGCTGTACACCTTCTCCACACCCAGGTGGGCGAGGTTGTGCATGTCGGCGATCAGGGCAGCACGCTGCTCGGGCGGCGGGATAGGACGGCGTGGGCGATTGCCGCTTGCCTTCTGGTACAACACGCCTCCCTGCATCTCATAGCGTGTCGCACGTCGCCGCACCCTGTCCATCTCGCGTAGGAGGGCGGCGCCATCAAATGGCTCAGCTGGGGCCTCCATCATCACCTTCTTCGTCGTCAAGAACTCGATCATGGCGGCATCGGACCAGGGGTCAAGGCTGCCCTTGGCGGCGGTCGGGGCTAGCTCGCCCTCTTCGTCATCTTCTTCCTCGAGATCTTCGGGGCTCTCGCTCGACGGCTCACCCTCGGTCTCGCCGTCGTAGGTGGTGTCTCCACCGTCGGTCATCTCTGACACCGTTTCGGCGCCGGAATCGGTATCGTCGTTGGGTGAGTCTTGGGGGCCGGCGGCGTCAGGCGGCGCCTGGGGGGCGGTAGCTGGCCTCGCCTGGTGCTCGGGGCAATACCAATCTCCCTCAGGGATCTGGGAAAGAGGGGGGCGGAGGCACGTGGTGTGCCACGCCTTATCGCAGCCTGGGTAGTCACACAGCAGCACGTTGCTGGCGGGCAGGCTGTTGCGGCATGCTTGGCACTTGGTGCTCGGATCCGGGTCCACCTCCGCAATGTCAAAATCCTGCAGCCGGGAGCTGATGCGTCGCTCACGGGCGGATTGACGCACTGCGACAGGGGGGGGCAGGGAACCAGCTGGCGGCGCTCCTGTGTTCTCTTCCGGCTCTTCAGTAACGTCCTCCTCCTCTTCCTCCGCAGGTGTGGCGTCGGCATCCTCAGGTTGCGCAGCGCCTGGGGTTGCGTCTGCCAAGACAGGTCCGGCATAGTCTACGGGCGTCGAGCTCACCACCTGTGTCGGCAGGTAGGTTGCAGGGGACTCGCGCACCGGGGGTAGGCTGGTGGGCCTGAGGTTGCCGCGGGGAGGCATAACGCAAGGTACGGTGGTGGTGCCAGGCGGGAGGCGTGCAGGTGCGCCAAGGGTGGCCCGGACGCTTAGACCGATAGCACCAGCCTGCGGGATGTCAAACGGGCGGTGCGCCCCGGCCGCTGGCGTACGCGTAGCGCGAGGCATGTTTGGCTCAGGCACGGGCAGCGGCGCCGGTACGGGCAGCGGCGCCGGCACGGGCACTGGCTCAGGCATGGGCGCGGGTCCCGCGTTCGGGGGAGGATGTGAGGGAGCCAAGTTCATTCTGTATGCATCCGTGATGCCGTCCGACAGGAACACCTCGGCGGTTGGCTCATCGTCGTCACGCCTCACGGTGAGTGAAGCCATGTGGGTGACAGGGGGGCTCTCGGGGCGTGGTGTGGCGTAGGCGCCCACGCTCTCCTCGTCGGGCTGGGGCAGCAGATGTCCCAGGCTACTCAGCCCGTCTACGTTGCCGTGCTTCTCTGCAGGGCGATGCACTACGTCAAACGAGTACGGCATCAGCTTGAAAGCATAGCGGGCAAGGCGACCGTGGAGGTCAGAAGCGCCTGCTGTGCGAATGTGGCGCACGGCCATGCTGTCGGTCACCAGCGTGAAATGAGTGCCGAACAGGTAAGGGCGGAAATGCTGTACGGCCCAGACAGCGGCGTAGGCTTCGCCGTCTCCTGAGGACCACTGCGACTCGCTGGCAGTGAGCCGCTTACTAGCGAACTGCACCGCATACTCCTTACCCTCATCGTCCTTTTGAGCCAGGCACGCGGCGACGGCGTGCCCACTCCAATCTGTCTGTAGGATGAAGGGCCGGTCGAAGCACGGCGCGCGGAGCACCGGCTCGTTCGAGAGAGCAGCTTTCAACCTTTCAAACGCTTGCTGCTGCTCGGCGCCCCACTGCCAAGGTGCGTCCTTCTTCAGTAGCTCGTACAGGGGTTTGGCAATGAGGGAGCAGTAGGGAATAAAGGTGCGGTAGTACGACACCATGCCAATGAAGGCCTTCACCTGCCGCACCGTGGTGGGCGGTGGAAGGGCGTTGATGGACTCTACGTTGCGCGGGTGTGGCTCAATCGTGCCCCTCTCGCCGTTCAATAGGTGGCCAAGGAACAGGACACGCCGCTGGGCGAAGTGGCACTTGGAGGCTGACACCTTCAAGCCCGCCAAGTAGAAGAGCGACAGCACGATCTCCACGTGGCGCAGGTGGCTCTTGATGTCGGGCGAAACGATGATAACGTCATCGAGGTAGTAAGTGCAGCAGGGCTGTGTCAGGACGGCGGCCTGGGGATCGGCCGCGTCTACATGGCTTGGGGTGCGAGGACGTCCAGGGGTAATCAGTACTGGCTTCAGCGCCTTGCGTACGAGGCTGGTGAAGTAGCTGGTTGAGCCGCTCCACCCCATGGGCAGCCGGGTATGCCGGTACTGCGCCGTAGTGGTGTGGAAGGCTGTCTTGTTGCGTGCGTCCTAAGTAAAGCGTTACCGCCCAGTAGCCGCTCTTCAGGTCAATTGACGTTGCGTAAAACGTCTGCCCTGCAGGTGGGGCAATGCTGTCTAGCAGCTCCTGCACGTTGCCAATCGGATGGCGGGGAATGCGCGTCACGGCGTTCACGCGGCGCAAGTCAATCACGACTCGCTTGTCGGTGGTGCCGCGCTTCGCAACTACCAGCACGGGGGAGGACCAAGGACTGTGGCACGGCTCGATGATGCCGTCCTTCAGCATCCGTGAGATCTCCGCCTCTACCACCTCCTGTGTGTGTGTGGTTACAAGGTGGTGCGCACTTCTCGTGCCTTCCAACCTCTTGAAAACCGAAGGCCCGGGCCGGGGTGACCCTTATAACGCCTAGTAAACTATGATTGTTCAACTCTCTTGACCGGCCCTCGCAAGGGGCACATTCCTGCTCCTAAATTCCCATATGGAGTCGAGCAGCGCAGCAAGCCTAGCCGGGTCCGCATTCCGCATCACTTCCTGCATGCCCTTGCTAAAATCGACGCCGCTGTCCGTCCTCAGTTGGTCGTAAGCCGTACATGTCATCAGGACGTGGTGTTCGTCCTCCACTTCGTTCGCTATGCACAGCGGGCACGTCCTCTCCTCCCTAGGCCTATCCCATGCGCGATTAGCAGTAATTGGCCAACAGCATAGACGAAATCGCATCAGGAGTTTGTGTCGTGCAACAGTGATGTAGGCCCGGCAGTGGTCATGTAACACCAGCGGCGCGGCGCCCGTCGCACTTAGCCCCATCCAATGCTTATATTTGCACATATGAATGCCTGGTTGCTTGCCGTCTGAGGGGAAGGCGTGTGGGTCTGCTTGCAGCCGCTCATGGCCCCACGCCCGCATCAGGTGCTCCCTGAAGGTGGAGAGGGCAGGCCCGTCGGGTAGGGGTGTACTGGCCCTCCATTCTTCCCTCGTCTCATGTGTCCCTGGCCAGTTCCAGACGTCAATGCCTTGTGCTGCTATGAAACGAAACAAACGTGCACACCACCCATCACTCGCCCGGTTCCTCCATGCGTCACGAATTTCATCTACCAGCGTGTCGAAAGCCAGACTCCTGGTTTGTGCGCAGATCCTATTGTAGAAGCCCATACATTGCTTCGCTATAAAAAAGTGTAGCGGTAGTTGGGCTAGCTCGGCAAACAAAAGCCGGTGTGACGGTTTAGCGGCACCCACAGTCTGGCGCATGTACTGAATTTGTAGCTTCACTGCTTCGTCTCTCAAGCATGCCTCAAACGGCCCCTGTGCCAGGTTATTGCTATCATTGCGCCGTGGCGGCGGCCCTCCGTCTAGCATTTCCACTAGTACGTCTGGCCCCCACACCTCGCAGCCATACGAAAGGATGGAGCGGATCTGCACTTCAAAACAGCGCATGCGGATGTCTGGCGCGAAAATGCGCAGACGGTTTAGTCTAGTGTTTAGTGCACACATACCCCTGCGCGCGGACTCGCACAGCGTCTCCCTGCAGCTGACAAATGCCCTACCGGGTCCGTACACCAGGCCCAAGTATCGTGCTTTGTCCACCGCGGGGATTGGCTGCCCTGCTAACCTCAGCCCCTGGCATTCTGTGCTTACCGCGCTAGCTACCTCCTCACTGGCTGCAAACACCAGCCTCTCACATTTGGCAACGTTTGCTTTCATTCCAAAAGCTAGGCAAAAAGTATCAACTAGCGACAGCAGGTGCCGCATCCGCTCTGGAGTAGTGGCTAGCAGGGACACGTCGTCCGCATACATTAGGAGTGACACCAGTTTCCCGTTGATCTCCGGGGAGCCAGTGATCTCGTCCAAATCTTCTGAGTCAATATACTCGGCTAACGTTTCAATAAATAGACCAAACAGCTCAGTGCTAAGTGGGCATCCCTGCTTCACCCCCTGTGTAGTTGCAAATGGTGTGCTGAGTGTGCCTCCAGCCTTCACAACCATCATCACCCTTTCGTAAGCTTTTTTAACCGCATCCAGCATCGTGCCCGTGACACCCCGCTCTTCTAGCCGCATCCACAGCAGTGGCCGTGGGACCTTGTCAAATGCTTTTTCAAAATCTATTTGCACAACAATGAGCGGGCTCGAGCCTCCTCGAGTATGCTTGCTGATGAGATGCCGCAATGTAAACAGATGGTGTGACGTACCAAACTTCCGCCGGAAACCCGCCTGGGCCGGATGCCTCCACTCGTACTCTTCACCAGCGTTGGCTAGTCGCTCTAGCAGGATGGATGCATAACACTTCGCCAGGGCACCTCCCACCGCAATGCCCCGGTAATTCCCCGCCGTCCTGGTGTCACCCTTCCGCTTGTAAATTGGGGTTAACACAGTGGTGGTGAATTGTTCCGGGTAGGCCCCTTCACTCCAAATTTTATTAAACAACACTTGCACTAATGGTGCCACGCGGCTGAGCGCCGGAACTGGCGGCTCAGCGTCAGGCTCACTGGGCTTCTCAGCGTACTTATAGCATTCCGACGGGATAATAATAATAATGAGTACTCCCTGCGTGACAGGGCGTGTTCTAAGGAGGTAGGGGCATGAGGGCATAGGGGACCACCGTGGAGGTGGTCCCCGCCGCTGGGCCCCTGTCCCCCAGGTGGGAGTGGGGAGGCAGGCAGCGTGCCAAGGCGCGCTGGGCCAGGTCCCACTCCCAGTGCGGTTAGACGTTATTACGGTGGTCGACCGGGCCACTTGTGGCTGCAGAGTTCTCGGCGAAGAGCGGTTATGGAGGTCGTTGTATGGACGGCGTGTTTGGTGAGTTTTCTGCAGGTGCGGTGCGCGATTTGTGTTGAGCATCCAAGGGTTTTGAGGAGAGCATGGAGGTGCGGTGTGATTGTGCCGGTGTGTCCCAAGGTAATTACGGTTGTCTCGCTTGGGGCAACGTCCCAGCCTGCGTTGCGGAGAGCGGTGACCAGTTTTGTGTGTTGCTGCAGCTTTTCCGCCCGTTTTTCGGGGTGGCGCAGGTCCGAGCAGTAGCCCACTTCGATCACGTACACTTTGTGCGCACTGCGCTGGTGTCTCGTGCGGGGCGTGTTGGTGTGTTGTCCAGAGCGGTGCATGCGGATGGTGGGGATAACCAAGAGGTCTGGGCGGAATTTGAGTCGCACGCTCTCGGGCGTGCCGGGGAGCACCCAATCGGGTATGCGGGGTCCCCCGCTGAAAGCAGGGGCATGTTTGCCAGCGTCCATGTACAGGGCACAGCCTCCGTGCAGTCCCTGACTCACTGCTTTTGCGATCTTCTGGACCGCATGGTTGTGGCGTGCGATGTACGCGGCCTTCAACCGTCGGTGAGTGCAGCCACCCAGAATGTGGGAGCCACCGTCGTCGCCACGGCACAGGGGGCATTCGCCTCCCGCGCAGCCAGGCATGGGATGTTTTACACGAGCAGCCCGTTTAGCGTTCCACGAGAGGCCCCAGCGATACTTAAATGCACAACGAGCTTCTTCAAAGGAGCATGCATCGAACAAGTCCAGCCCATATCGTTCATCGATGTGTTGTCTAGCATCTTCCCATAGTTGTGCGTATACGCCTGAGTTGGTGTATCCATTGGCTGTAGAGGAGCGGGCCATCTTTTTCAGGTCGCGATTGAGGTCGTTGGCGTATAATAACCGCTCCTCCATGTTCCCGTTGCGTTCCACTATTTCTTTCTTGGCCACCCAACCCTCCAGATTTTCAAATGGGTGCGAGTATACTGTTTCTGAAACGTCTGGTTGAACCTCTCTGGTCGCCACGGCCTGTGCCGCTTCGTCGGCCTTTTGATTACCAACGCAGGTGTCGTCTTGGTGTGAGCGTACGTGGTAGAAGCGCGTTTTATGCCCAGCTATGCCCCGCTCGGCGAGGAGGTCAACGATGGCCCCGAACATTTCGCGGTGTTTGCTAACGTGGAGCGACTCTGGTTCCATTATGGCGCGGCGAAGGATGAACAGACTGACAAGGCTGTCGGTGTAAATCCTCAGGTGGGAGGTGTCGCGATGGAGGCTGAGAGCTGTTCGTATGGCTGAGGATTCGCACCGGAGAATGGTGCTGAGTGGTGTATCAAAGGCGACATCCTCGTCAATGTGCGTAGCCCGGTCCTCGGTTGCGTCCCAGACCGCCGCTCCTAAACCCGTGTATTCGCGTGTGTGGGGCACCTTACTTCCGTCGGTAAAGACGGCCGCACCTTGCGTGTGCGCGGGAGGTATGGTAGCTCGGTAGAGGGTGGCGAGCTCAGTTGGTGTCGGGAGCACCAGCGTATCACGGGGAGTCGGTGGGGGCGGCGTTGCGCTGCTGCGTATGCGGCGCTCTAGTTTTCGCGGGGTTTTGGGCCAGGGTTTCGGGGTGTCCCGGCAGGGTTGGGCTTTGAGGGCGGCCGGAGGTGGCGTGTGGCCCAGGGCGTCTGACAAGGCGGCTGCCAGTCCGTCTGCCAGGGCTTGGTTCAACCGTGCGCGCCCCTGTTCGTTTGCCACGCACAGGATGTGGAGGCCGTGTCGGTGTGCTGGGAGCTCCTGTGGGTGGCCCATGCCAGATGCCATGCTGGCCCAGGCGTGTGACCGTTTAATGTGCCCCAGCTCGTGCACCAAGGGGTGCTGGAGCCAGGACGTGTAGCCGCTGGTGTCACCGTGGGGCACTACCACCACTGACAAGTGTGGCGCGCCGGTGTCTGCTGCTTCTGCGCTGATGACCGCCCATGCAACGGCCAGGTTAGCGTATTCTGGTTGTGGGGGTGGGTGGACAAGAGTTATGCCGTGGAGGGGACGGCTGAAGCAGTCGTGGTGGGCTCCAAAGGCGGCGTCTTCGGGCTTCGAAGTGTAGTAAATGGGGATGTCAGGGTGTGCGTTTAGGGGGGAGGCAAACGCTTCGGACTCAAAGCGTAGGTGTGATATAAGCGCCGACAGGAGGCCCGGGCATAGAGTGACTTCGTGTGCTGGGTTGGTCGAACCGTCCTTGCGCCGCTTACTAGGGCGGTAGCGAGTGAGGAGAGAGGCGAGTGCGGCCGCTAGCGCTGCTGGGGGCATTCCGGGGTTGGACTCTAGGTATCGGGCATGTAGGAGGGCAAGCCGGTCTGCGCTTATTGCCCCGACGCACCGCCCGTCTGGGCCGTACACTCGGGCTGTGAGATCTGGGTCTGTTTTAGTGGTGGGGGTTGCGCCCTGGGTAGGGCTCGGCTCACGCATGCCCATTTGAACACGGTACTGGCCTGTCGGGTGTATGTCCGTGTCCGGGTTGCAGGGTTTCGTGTCGATGGCGCACGTCCGGAGGATGGCGTGTTTACGTGCGGCTACGCTGGGTCCTGGGTCGCGCCATCGGCCTTGGCGCTGCTTGTCGGTGAGGTGGGTGTCAGAGGCGGGGGGAGGGGCGGGAGGGGTATCCGCGGCTTGCGCTATTTTGTAACGTGCGAGCGCGGCAGCCCAGCCGGGGTTCTGGGATAGCGTGGATAATGGGTCTTCTGTCTCAGCCCACTGCACATGTGTCATGTAGCGCCTGATGCCTTGTCCCCATAACATGCACGAAGGTTTGGAGGTGCTGACAGCCGTGTAATTTTGCAACTTGTAGGCGTGAAGTATGCCGGCAGTGGTTAGTGTTGGTTGCCAGCGGACCCGGTAGCGGCATCGGTCGGCCCACGGCGGCTCCGCAGGTGGTGGGTCGCGTGTTCGTTTGCTCTTGGGTGGGGGCGCAATGGTTTTGTGGGTCATGGGGCCGCTAACAATAGCGGCGATGACGTCGTCTCGATTGGACAGGTGGGCGGTCATGTGTTGTGCTGCCGTCACCCCCGCGTCCGATTGGGGGAGCCTGCCGCTGAGTGCAACGTCTCGGGCTTTGCGCCATCCAGGTCGGTAGCCGGGCTGCACGGCTGCACATCGGCGGCGGGGTCTGGTGGCTCTGGCGAGCTGCCCCGGTGGTGCTGCGTGGTGAGTGTGTGGGCAGCGGACGGGGTTGGAGTGGCGTTTGCGGCGGCTAAGGGGGTACGTGTTTGTGGGTGCTGGAGGTGGAGTAGTGGGGGTGTCCTTCCGGTAGCTGGAAGCGCTGTTGGGTCGGGACGGTGGGCGCTTGGGTGGGGCGGGAGGTGAGTAGGGCGTGTATGGTTTGGGTGGGGGGCCCTTGCACCGTGACGTGACTCGGGATTGTTCGGGCCGGGACACGCCATTTGCCGGTCCATCGTGTGGTTCCAAGGGTTGTGCATTTGTGGGCTAATGGGCCGAATTCATGCGCTGCATGCATGTAGAAAGAGAGGTCCTTTGAGGGGTCAGAGGGGGATTGCATGGTGCGGCCGGGTAGGGCGGCGTCGTTGGCTTGGACCTCAGGGTTGGTTGTGCGTGTCTCCTGTTTAATGAATTGGGTGTGACGCTGTTTCGCCGTTCGCTTTGGCCCCGCCTGCAGGACATCCAAGGATGGGCGCGCCGGTGCGTCGGTTCTGCGCGACGCCGCGGTGTGCCAGCTAGCTAGTAGGGAGGTGAGCGTACGTTGCGGTATGGGTTTTGGCAGGACACCGGTTGTGGTGAGGTCGGCCTTCGTGACACCTGCGGGCAGGGCGCGCATGTGCGCGGGCAGGGGATGGAGGCTGATCGGCCTGGGGGCTGGATCCGCGGGGGTGCACAGGGCATGGGTGAGGCGGTTAAGGGCGCGCTTATGGCGATCCTTGACCCTGCCTTTCGGAAAGCGCCTGTCTAATTGCGTGGTGTCGATGAGGTGACGCCCTGTGTTTGCATCCACCAGGTCTGCCAGGCATACTCCTAGATCAACGGTTAAGGGGCTGACCCAGTCTGCGCGCAGGTATGGTGGGGTGGCCGCTTCGGCAGCGCGGAGTTTGGCTACTAGGGCTGGCATGGCTGCGGAGAACTCTTTGCCTTGTAGCATAGCGAGTAGACCGTGTTCCTGTAGGAGGGTCAGTTGCTTGAGGGTGACGAAGAATTGCCCTGCCCGTCTCATGTCATGCAGCGGGAGGTCGCTGCCTGCGTGCGCGGCTTGGAGGTGCAGAAGGCGGCGCGTGACAACTCCGAGGCGGCCCGTATCGTTGAGTGAGATCATGAGTAGCCGTGTGGCTCGCTGCACATACTCTTCACGGAGGGAGCCGACGCCTAGGCCTCCCCTCTCTTGCGGGAGCAGGATGGCGCGGGTAGCGCAGTCGCGCGGCAAGCCTACGCACCGACGCGTGATGCCTGCAATTTGGGCATCTAGGGATCGGATGTCGTGCTGAGTGTAGGCCATGGCGGGGAGGGAGTAGGCAATTTTAGCCTTAAGACATTGTTTGATAAGCATGTAGCATTGCCGCGGGAGTTTCTGGTATTTGCTGAGCTCGTTCCCAGCGCTAGTTAGTTCGGCTTTAACTGCTTTCAGCTGGTGTCGCCAGTCTAGGGTCATGGTGATTTCCACCCCCAAGTATCGGTAAGGCTTGTGTGGGGGTACATAGGGTAGGGCTATGGCGGTCGGTTTGCCATTTTTGTAACTGGAGCCAATGTGGACGTGGCCGTCTAGAAGACGTTTGAGGGTGCGCTCGCACGCGGGGCCCTTGATGCTCTTATCGGTGCTGTTAGCGCGTGCGTAGTGGTGTAGGATACCCGTACAGGCGCTCTTGTCTCGGTTGATGCGCATGCCGCCCCATGCCGCGTACCGTGCGATCTTGTCGGTTTGACATCTGAGGTTGTCGCGGGAGTTTGCGGCGACTGCTAGGTCGTCCGCGTATCCTAGGGATGAGCAGTTGTATTCGTCATTCTCGGTGTTCGTGAGGCAGCCGTAGCGGTAGCCTCGGCCGCCGCAGTGGAGCCACCGTATTAACGGTTCGAGGAAGATTATGAACAGTAGCGGAGAGAGGGTATCACCTTGCATTGTGCCTCGTCGTATGTGCACAGGGGTCGTGCGGCCGTGAGCGGTACGGATGGTAGTGTTCGCTGTCGAGTACAGATTACGTACAACCTCTATAAAGTCGGTTGGTAGGCCGAGGTGGTGCATCACTACAAGTAGCCGGTCGTGGTCAATGGTGCCGAAGGCGTTGGAGAAGTCAATATACGCAACGTACAAATCCCTTCTGGTTAGCGCTGCGTCCTCAATCACGTGCAGTAGGTTCATGATCTGGCGTTCTGTGCCTTTGTGTTTTTGGAAGCCTTCTTGCGCCTCACTGTGGATGAGTAGTTCAGTGCACGCTTCGGTTGCTGCGCGTGTGACTAAGCTTGTGTACAGCTTGTAGAGCGTGTTGCAGAGGGCGATAGGGCGGTAGTTCGATATGGATAGCGGGTCAGCCTTTTTGTATAGGAGGATTGTGTCACTGGTGCTCCACCCTGCGGGGAGCTCGGCTTTAATCCATGCCACGCACAAGAGGGTGTGCATGGCGCTCTGTAAGGCATCGGGCATGCATTTTAGTAGTTCGTTCGGGAGCCCGTCCGGGCCAGGGCTTTTATTTCGAGAAAGGGTTTGCATGCATCGTTGAAAGTTGCTGGGGTCGGCCACGTTTGGAAGGAGGGAGATGGTGTCGGGGTGGTGTGTACGTGACAACTGGATCCCGCCGCCGGGTGCCCCCGGTTCGTTCCAGGGGAAGCGGGGGTTAGTGTCCTCTGGGCGGTAGCGACCGGTACGCGGGCCACCCGTAGGTTCCGCTGCGGCCTGGAAGTGGGCGTGGAGCGCGGCGTTTATGTCGGCGCTGTTGGTAGCAATTTGCTCAGTGGTGGAGTGGCGGACGGCTGTGAGGTTGTGCCTTGGCCCGGATTTGCCCAGCATGATTTGTGACGCTTTGCGTTGGGAGGTAGCAAATAGTTTGGAGATTTTCGTGAGCCACTTGCTAGCGGCCTTGGCGCTGGCTTCTTTCTGAGTGGTGCGTCTTTGTTTGAGCGCTTCTTGCCAGTCCTGCTTGGCAACGGCCGCAGGGGATGTAGGTTCAGGGGTTTCAGATGGTGGCTGGGGTGGGGGTGTGGTGGAGTTGTCGTGTCGTGAGGCAGCATGTAGTAGGGATAGGTACATCTGTTTCTTCTGTTTCTCGATGGCCAGTAGCCTTTCAGTTTGTTTGCTTCTGATCTAGATGGCTTTGCCCGGGATGTCCGGGGGGGTTTCTGCGGGCATGTTTCCAGCATGATTTTGGCTCCGACCGCGAGGGTCCCATACAGTGCAGTGGAGGCGGCGTTTAGGTCTATGTTGGTGAGCTGTGTGCGGGCGTGGAGAATGGTTTCGTGTGCCGTGCGTGTGGCCTGCGTGTGGTGGGTGTTGGCGGAAAGAGCGGTGACCGTGGCTTCAACAATTTGTTGCGCGGTACGGTCTGGCATGGCTAGCGCGGCATACAGGGTTTCTAGCGCGGTGGTGCCCTCAGCTTCCCATCTTTGTGTGATGGTGCGGCTTTGAGCTTGTGTGATGGGTTTGACGATGTTGGCGAGTGTGGGGCTGGTGGCTGTAGTGGGCGGGGTAGGGGGGGAAGCTGGTGGGGGGGGCTGTGCCAGCGGGTTTGAGCGGGAGGGTGGCTGTCAGGTGTAGCGCGAGGTGGTCGGTCGTGCCCGCACAGTCCGAGGTCCACTCCTTCGTCGGGGGGCCTCGTGTTAGGGCGTGAGAGTTTGCCAGAAAGTCGTCTATGCGGCTTTGGTGCGTGACTGCGTCATGTTGTATCTGTGTGTATGTGTGTGGGCGTGGGTGAGAGCCGGCAGCAGGCTTTAGGCATGTATGTTTGAGGAAGGTTTGATGCGCTGTGTCGTGGTGCGTGTTCGTGTTGGTGCTTCTGTCAGTGTGGTGTGCGACCGCGTTCCAGTCTCCGCCTGCCAGCAGGGGTTCTTTCAAGCGTGCGGCGCTCTTGGTGGCGCGCACCATGTAAGTGTATAGGGCGGTGCGGGTTGGCTTGTCGTCGGGCGGGCAGTATACCCCAATGATTTGTAGCGGCACAGACGAAGGTGGCGCGATGCGGATGTGGATCATGTAGCCCTGTAGTGGGGCCGGCGTGGGCAGGCAGGTGACATGCTCTTTGCGAGCGTACTTGGTGTGCACGGCTAGGGTGACCCCGCCTGAGGGTGGGTGTCGTGGGGGGCCGCGTGGCTGGCTTTTGGGCGGAGAAGGGCGTGGTGTGCTGTGGACGAACGTGGCGTAGGATTGGAAGCAGTTCTTGATGATTTCTCTTTCCGTTCGGGTGCGGTGGGCGCGGGTTTTGGTCTCGGTGAGGATCAGGATGTCCGCATTCCATGTCTCTGCTTCTTCACGAATGGCGGATAGGTTTGAGAGCAGGCCCCGGGCGTTAAGTGTGACAAGGTGGCATGTGTGTGAACCGGAGGGCACGATCGGTATTGCCTGGTCTACCTTCGGTGCGTGGGCGGCGTTAAGGCATGCTTCCAGTGTGGCTTGTCTGGTCTTGTGCTTAGCGGTGGTTGGTTTGGTGCGCTTTAGGCAGGTTTGGGCGGTGGTCTGACGTTGCTGCGGTTGGCACTTCGTAGGGGAGGCAGTGTTATGGGGTAGTGCTGGGGGGCTTGTGGTATGGCGGGGTTCCATGTGTGGGCGAGCGGGGTTTGTCGGTGTAGGCGGGGAGAGGGGGGCCCAATTAGCTGCTTTCCGTGAGTTGGTGGGAGAGCCCATGGCCCTGAGCAGGGCGAAGGTGAGCGTGTTGGTTCGGCGTTTCTTGGGTGGTGTGGTTCGGGTTGGCGGCTTGGCGTGTTTGTCGATGGTGCCCTGCGCGCTGGGGCCACCGGGCGCGTTACTCACTGGCTTGTTTGGTGAGGGGGGTGAGAGGGATAGCGCCCGCTTGGCGGCCTGGCGGGGCTTGGTGGGGGATCCCATGGCTCGTAGGGGGGCATGGGTGTGTGTTGGCGGCTTGGCGTGTTTGTCGATGGTGCCGTGTGCGCTGGGGCCACCGGGCGCATTACTTACTGGCTTGTTTGGTGGAGGGGGTGAGAGGGGTAGCGCCCTCTTGGCGGCCTGGCGGGGCTTGGTGGGGGAACCCATGGCTCGTAGTAGGGCGTAGGTGATGGTGTTTGTGTGGGCTTTTTTAGGAGGCGGGCTGCGGCTGGGGGGTTTGGCGTGCTTAGTGATGATGTCCCATGTGCATGGGCCGCCGTCCCAGATGGGTCCGTGGAGGAGAGGGGAGGGGTCTTGGGTACGGGAGCCGTGTGTCCAGGTGCTGTGCGTGACTGTGATGTAGTGGTTGCAGTGGGCGGTGGGGGAGGTGGGTGGAAAGCCTGCAAGGGCCCAGGAGTGCGGCACGTGTGCCAAATACACGTCATGTTGGGTGGGGCCGCTTGGGTGGGGCTTCGGTAGAGTGAGCCAGTCCGTGTATCCGGGGCCGATGACGTGAATTTGGACGCCTGGGAGGAGCGATTGTAAGGCAACGAGGTCGGGGATAGTGAGCATGGCGCAGTCGCGGACGTTCTTGCAGTGAGCGCGTATGGTGTGTTCAGTGTGTTGGGAAGCTTCGTAGATGCCTAGGATGTGCATTCGCATCTCTGCGCTGCCGGGGGTGCTGGGTGCAGTAAGATGTTCAAGCCTGGATGCGATACATGCACGTATTGCTCCCGTCAGGGGTTCCCAGGCGGCGGGATTGGTTGGGATGAGCGGCACCCGGCTGCCGGGGAGGACCGCCAAGGTGGCGAAGATGGCGCAGTTGTTGCCCCATGCGCATGTGTCGTGCAGGCGGTGTCCGTGTGCAGTGAGTTTGTTGGCCAGCTGGGTTAGGGCGTGGAATGGAGGTTGGGTGCTGGGATGAGTGGTTGTAGCGGCCGAGTCAATGAGGTCGGGTGCCCAATTAGTTGGTGGGCCCACGTTGTTCAGGCAGAGTGGCTGGAGAGGGGGCGTGTGCAACGTGTGAGCGGAAAGGGTGAAGACCGTGCCTGTAATCTCAAGGGCTGTGGTGCCTCGTACGTCGCGCGGCTGAGTGTCGGCGGAGTCCAAAATGAGCCACTTGGAGCCGTGGCGTTTGATGGTGATTACATGGCCGTAGATGCCGCTGGAGTAGCCAGGTTGGAAGACAAGGAAGCCGTTTTCAGTCTGCCGATGCCGTCGGGTGATGCTGATGGGTGAGTCGTTCGGGCGTGCATCGCCACAGGCATGGAGAGCTAGGGCTTGACCGTTGGTGTGGCAGTTGTGCCTTAGGTAGTGATTGATGGCGTGGACCGAGAACTGGCCAATGACGGGTGTGAACGCTTGTGAGATAGCAAAGGTGCTCGCAGTTGGGCCGTTACTTTGGGCTTGGTGCAGGAGCTGCTCCATGTAGGACAGGACGCGATAATTCCGACGGGACTTTCTCCATCCCCGTGGCTTTGCCGTTGGGTAGACGCGCAAGCGCGCGTGTGACCTCATCTAGTGTAATCTCACTATTGAGCATCTCATTTAGACTCGCGCGCTCCGATGCCATAAGGATGTCCTCTGCCATCCTTCCTCCTGATCCCAGGATCTCATGAGCAGCCGTCGGGCAGCCGCTGCCAGCACCCTCGTTCAGGAGTTGCGCAAAGTGGTCACGAAAGCCATCAGCCGTGATGGGGCACTGCTCTGTTGTCCTTCCCTCAATCATCCTCCAAAGCAGTCGGGCATCTGCGCGGCAGCGTGCTACCTTGTCCCGCATCACTTGGGTGTCAAAAGCGGCCTTAGCCCTTCGCTTCGCCCGGTCATAAGTTGACCTGGCTGCGCGGAAGGACTGCCATGCCTCTCCTTCTCTTATCACAGGCCTGCCCAGCGCCAGTTTCGCCCGTACAAACTCGGCGCGTGCGTCAGCACACTCCGCGTTCCACCATGGCGTTTCCTGCGGCTGCAGGTTGCCGGGTCGCGTAGGGCCAAATGCCTTAACCATGGCATTGTACAGGCACGCACCCAAAGCCTCTACTGCCTCGGTGGTGGTGATCCCGCCCACCGGGGCGCAGAGGGCGGCCTTTATGCTTTCAATCTTACTCACAACCGGCGCTCCATCAGCCGCAAACAGGCCGCTAAACAAATGCTTTTTCGATACCTCGAATGCGGTGCGGGTGCGTTGTTTCCGAGGGCATGTCTTCTCTGTGGCTTCCCGCCCTTCCACTTCCATGTCAAGTGTAAGTGTAACGGGCCTGTGATCACTCGCATCTCTTAGCCCACTTCGCCTCCACCTGATCATTTCACCCACACGCATGCAAGTTATTTTACGAAAGAGCGACGGCGACGCCACACACAAATCAATCATGCTCCCACCAGATTCCCCCTTGGGGAAGGTGATCCGGCCTGACTCGTCTCCACGAGCCCTGCCATTGAGGAGGATCAGCCCTTGCGACCTACACATGCGTCCTAGGTGATCGCCAAAACAATTCGACTGTGTGTCCTCGGAAGCTCTAGTTGGGAGCCCTGCATAGTCGTCTTGGCTAGGCATGACAGTCGCCGCGGCGCCACCTCCCAGGGCAACGTCCTCTAGCGCCGCTAGCTGTGCCAGGTCGGGGATATCGCTAATGCTTGTCGGAATCCGTGCGTTCATGTCACCCACGAGGAGGATTTCCTCGCCGTTTTGTCGCAGTTCTATGATAGATTGTTGTATCCTGCCAAACACTGACTCTGCGGTGGCTTCCCGTGCAATCCGAGTCTTGCCACCTTCCCTATACACACGTGACGTCTCGGGCGCTAGATAGCAGCAACCTAACAACACACTAATGCCTTCACTAGCGTTAATACGCATCCATACAAGTTCGCAGCCCGTCAGGTGGACGTCTGTTTTGACATGCACAACACCGCCTGCAAGGCTCTCACGTACAAACACAGCCACTCCGCCAAAATCAGACCGCGTAGCCTCCTGGGATCTATGCGCACGTACAACGGTGTACCCGTCTAGTTCAATTGATTGATCACTCACCCAGCGCGTGAGGTGTGCTTCTGAAATAACGATGATGTCATGCTTCCGTGCAATCGTGCCTAATCCGCGGTCTTGCAGCTTGCATGCCCCGCCAGTGACCAACCCATGGGCATTCCATGCGAAAATGCTGATGCCACCCCGGCCCCCGTCTCCCTAGGAGTCGTGCAGTTCGCCTGATCCTAGCGCACCAAATGAATTCTGCCCCTGCTGCCTGTTCCCGTCTTGTGCCTGGCCGCGGCCGTATTGTCCGCGGCCCGAGCCGCGGCCAAGGCCGCGGCCGCGGCCTCTGCTGGCGCGGCCGTTCCCGCCACGCCCTGACGGGTCTCCCCGGCCGCCGTGGGCGCCAGGTGGGTCACCATCTGCACCGGTGCGGCCTCTTCCACCCTTGCCCTTGGCCGGCGTAAAGCCGTGTGCGTCCACGACGTTGCCGTACTGATCAATCAGTACGGTTGCGCTGTCGCCTGCGGCCCTCGCTGGTGATTCCATCACAACGTCCGTGTCGGCTGTCGTCAGGGCCGTTGTCTGCGTCTCCGCCTGCACCGCGGCTGCCGTCAGTGCCGTTTGCGCTTGTGCCTGCCCCTGCACCTGCGCCGCTGCCTGTGTCGCCGCCTGTGCCTGCGCTTGTGCCTGCGCCTGCGCTTGCGCCGCCGTCTGCGCCTGCGCCAGCGCCTGCGTTTGCACCTGCGCCGCCGCCTGCGCTTGCGCCTGCGCCGCCGCCTGCGCTTGCGCCTGCGCCGCCGCCTGTGCTTGCGCCTGCGCCACCGCCTGCGCTTGCGCCTGTGCCGCCGCCTGCGCTTGCGCGTGTACCGCCGCCTGCGCTTGCGCCTGCGCCGTCGCCTGCGCTTGCGCCTGCGTCGCTGCCTGCGCTTGTGCCTGCGCCGCCGCCTGCGCTTGCGCCTGCGCCGCCGCCTGCGCCTGCGCCGCCGCCTGGGCCTGCGCTGCCGCCTGCGCCTGCGTCGCGCCATGCGGTAAGGGGGGGTATAGACAGGAGCGGCGTCGCCTGTGTCGATCTCCACGTGCACCCAATCAGTAAGCCCCAGCTCACTGTTGTCCCTTGCAAACATGAAATGGGCGCTTATCAGCAGGTTCTCAAACCGTGCCTTCCAGTAGGGCGGCAGCTCCTCGTTCACCATCGAGGTAAGCTTGGCCGTAAACTCAGCGTCGGGCGCAGGCTGGGCACGGTAGTGCGCCTGCGCAGCGCGTGCGACGTCTAGCGCGAGCTTCGCGTGGCCGGCGGGCGTTAGCCCTTCAACAATCTCATAGGGGATGGACACGTGTGGCGTCTGCGGCACGAAACCTGCAGCAAAGCTGCGTGGCGAGGGGGGACCCGAATTGGGAAACGACGGGGCGCCGGCATCAGCCGTCAGCATCTCGCCGCTCGTCCACGTTGCCAGCTCACTTGGCTCCCACTCCTCCCCGCTCTCTGTTTCAGGCTCAGAGCCCTCCGCGGAGCTGCCGGAGCCGTTCTCACTGTCGCTCGCGTCCAGCAGCGGCGGCATAGTCTCCTCGGCGGGCTCGTCATCAGGCGCAAGGCGCGGGGTGGCCGGCTGCGTGGCCGGTTCCCCTGCGAAGCCGTTCGACCAGAGTGGAAGGGACTCGTCACCATCATCCCGGTAAATAGCGTCGAACATCTCCGCGCGCTCACTGTGGGTTGGCTCCAGGTTGAGGTGGCGCAACAAGGACACGAACACGGGAGAGGCAGGCTCTGACGTGTTCACCATCATGGCTGCAGGTGCGTCAATCAACGGCACTATCTGAAGGTCCGTCGTCATCTCCCCCTCCGGCGGCGGGCTGGCGGACGGCACAACCGCATCGGCGTCAAGACCGCCTGACGCCGTGTTGCTGAGCACAACGTTGGAGGCGGTGCCTTCCTGTGTGTCCGAGACATCGCCACTTGAGGTAGGGCTGGTCATAACAGCCGCGTTTTCACGCGCAGGAATGAAATCAGCAGGGGCGAAGCTGGGCACGCGGCCATACTTAGCGTAATGTTCTTGGGCAAGACGCCACCGCATCATGTCGGCAGCCAACGCCGCGGCGCGGCTTGCCTTCTGCTCCTCATCCTCAGGTTGGCCGGCTGGCGCGGCACGCGGGGATTCGTCTGCCATAGCGGGCGCATCGCCAACATTGGGCGGAGTCTTCGGCGCCTGCATCATGTACGTCTCAATATCGGAGATGCCGTCATCGGCATCCACCGTCAGCGTGGCGGCCTCCTGTGCCCGCAGAAAGGTGATGGCTAGCGCGCTACGTTGATTCTGATCGTTCGTGTACTCGAGGCGGCCCTTATCATAACAGATAGTGGCGCGCGCGGGGTAGAGCCAGTCGCAGCCCAGTAGAATGCCGTAGTTGTGCGCGTTGCTAACGTAGGCGTCCAGCGCAATCTGCATGTCGCCGGTTGACGTCATCAACCCCTCGATCTTGCCCGCAGCCCGGCCACGGTTGCCGTCGGCGTTGTAGAAGCAAAGATCGGAGCTGGTAACACTGTTCATCAAGCCCAGTTTACGGAGCGTCTGGCGCGGGATAATGGAGTTGGAGGCGCCGGAGTCAACCACGGCGGGAATGGGCACCCAGTCACCGGCTTCGTCAGCCAGCAGGATGGTGGCGCGACACACCTGCCACTTGGGGTAAGGGATCTCTGTCACTCGAGTCATTGTGGAGTTGATAGCAGGGGCCACGGCACGGCGCACGGGTGCAGCAGCGGGCCTAGCAATAGGTACGGCCGCGGCAACGGTGGGCATCGTGGCCGCGGCGGCAGCGCGGGTGTGGGAGCGCGCAATGCCCAGAATCTTGCTGCCTGCCTTTGTGTATACGTTGACAGGGTTGCATCGAATGGCGGTGCCCAGGGGCACGGTGAACTTGTTCACCTTGGCGACGACTTCATCCGCCAGCTGGCGCTCCAACTCCTGCGAGTCCGCCGCAGGGATGGGGTCAGCACGGCCAATGGGCTCGCCGGGCGCACGGTTGGGACGCCAACCCCCGGCGCGTCCCGCGGGCGGCGCCGTGCGCGGTTCACGCGGAGCTGTGCCGCGCGCACCGGTGGTGGCGCGGGCAGGTGAGGTGGCGTTTATACGGCTGCGGTTGACACGGGGCGTGTCGGAGGGCGCAGCGGTGGTAGGTGTGCGGGCAGGCGGTGTGACGACGGGCGGCGGCAGGTCATCCATAGGCATGTCGCCGTCTTCGTCACGCCGGCTGTCCAGCGGCACCAGGTCGTCCATGGCCGGGGTGCGTGGGAAAGGCACGGTGTAGCGCTTGCGGGGAAGTGTCGAGCCTTCAAACTCGCTGACGCGCTTCATGTAGGCCTCGGGCGCTTGCACGTAGGCCTCAACCGCGTGACGGCGGCCGGGGCCCACCTCAATCATGTTGGCCTCGGGCGCGGAGCGGTAGTAGTTGGCTTCGATGGGGCTGCGGGTCAGCTCATGCAAGTTGATAGTCAGCTTTGCCAACTGCTTCTGCAGGTCCTCGACACGCGAAGCCAGAGGCTCTGTGGCGGGATTGGAGGAGGAAGGGCGCGGGCCGGGACGAGGCCGTCGCTCCTCCCATCGCCCGTCGCGGCGGTTGTTCACCACCACGTTAGGGCGCTCTCGCTCAAAACGGGGGTTGGGGCGAGGAGGAACGTCAAAGCGCACACGCCGGTCATCAGCGCCGGCGGCTGCAGCGGGAATGTGCGGGCGCTCAGACCGTGGGGCACGATCGGAGTCATCTTCCTCAACCACAGCACCGCCACGCACGGGCCTTTCGGAGCCTTCGCTGACGTAGATGGCGTCACGGACGGCACCATCCAGGGTGGTGGGGCGCATGAGATATACCTGCTTATAGATATCAGGATTCAGACCACGGAGGAAGTTGTACATATAGGTAGGGTCACGGGCGGGGTTAATGCCGAGCTGGGCGATCAGGCTGCGGTATCGGTCAGCATAGCGGCGGACGGTCTCAGTCCTGCCCTGACGGCAGTTGGACAGACGGTTGAATAGTTCCTCCTGACGGGGAGCGAAACGCTCAAGGAAGATGGCTCTAAATTCAGGCCAGTCCTGCATGTCTTCGTCAAGGCCAGTCTCCCAAGTCTGGGCGTCGCCGGTCAACCGGCAACGCGCGACCAATAACTTATCAACCTCATTCCATTGAAAGATGCGTGCATGACGCTCAATCTTATCAAGCCACTGGCGGGGATCATCCTGCTGTGGGTTAAAGTTGGGAATGGAATTGAGGCTGGACGGAGTAACACCATAGTGGTCGTCGGCGGCGGCCATGGTGTCGGAGGAGAGGTCTGAGGTAGAAATTGACTCGGAGGGAATTGTGTTTTACTGCTTTACGCGTATGTCAGTTACCCGTTAGCTGGCTTCGAGACCAGGGGAGTAAAACGAGTACTGGCGAGGAAGCAGATGAAAGCGGGTGTGGCAGAACCCGGCTGCACGAAACCGTGGGTGTATAACCGTGTGGTTAAAACCAGGTGATTACGACAGGTTGCGAGGCAAGCTGTGTTTTGAGATGGTTTAGATATAAACCGGTGGAGGTAGAGGCTGTGGAGAAGATACCAAGGATAAGGAGGCGGTAGGTATACGTGAACGCGGATACGCGTGTCACGAGGTGTGCGGCGACTAGGCCTGCACTAGGAGCTCGAAACGAGACCGGGTTTCCCCGCGTCTCGATACCACAAAACCACCACCACACACAAGGTGTACACCACCAAAAATTAAAACTTTTTACGTGTGTGAATGGAGGGCCCAATGATCGGGTAACACCACCTGGCACGCGTGTGGGGACGGAGTGGCAGGTCCACGCAGCACGGCGTCCACTGTTGGGGTCTCGGTCCGAGTATGCTCCTTAGTGTTCAAAGGCAAGGGGTAGCTGTATCGAGATAGATTTGGAAGAGTAACGAGACGGGGTGTATAGATAATCGAGATGCGGAAGTGTAGCAGCGGAAGGTAACTTGACGTAACGGGGGATAGGTGACCAAGCACGGTAACCGCCTGCGTGTCAACGGCTGACACGTACCCGCCTAAGCCGAGCCTTCTGTTTATCACCAAGGAGGAAGAGAGAGAGGAGGGTGGTGGAGGTGATAAGAGGGGGAGGTGTTGCGCAAGGGGATAGGAACCCTGCGAACGGGATAAGAGGAGAGGGAGAGAGGGGAAGGGAGAAGGGGCCGCGCTGCCGAGCTGGGGTTAGCTGGACTTATGCGCTATGGCTGGCGCACGAGGGCGCGAGGGAAACACGGATAGCCGGCGCATGGGGGCGCGAGGGAAACAGGGGAAGCAAGTAAGCCACACTTATGACTTACAAAGGGGAGACAAGGGGCTTTTGGTGCCCGGGTGAGTTCTCAGATAGCGCGTCTGGTGTTCAGCGTTGGCTTCTGGACTGAATGACCTAGCCCGCACTCCGCCTTAAATACCCACTCCGAGGGCCAATCGCGCGGCCTCATGCAGCGCGGCCCATGCAATGTACGACACCAATCAAAGACTCATGCAACCATGACTCATGCAGCATGACTCATACAGCATGCATGCAACTAAGCGCTGCACGTGCAGGGGCCCCAGACTCGGCCATGCAACACTGCACGTGCGCTCACTCCTGAAGCGCAACAACATCAAACATGCATGCGGCTAGCGGCCATCAAACGGCCTTCATGAACACATCATACAAACATGCGCATAATGATTTGTCTTTTAGTTTGTGCGGGCGCAAGTGCCCATGCTGCTAACAAGGTAAAACACACACGCCACGCACCGTGGCACACTAGCTCACCCCTCGTGAGCAAAGGCGTCCCGACGCCTAGCGCGTGACCCCCACCCATGATCACCACAGGTCTGCTTTTCCAACGGCACGGTCAGGCAACCCGCCTCCGTGTCGACCGTAGCGCCCAAGTACTTCTTACGCGTGCTGGGCTCTAAGCTGCATTTGCTGTCGCTGATAACGAACCCGGCGGAAGCTAAATCAGATAACACCCGTTCCCGCCAGCAAAGTAAACCCGCGGCGGTTTCGTGCGCGTGCAGGCTGTCGTCAATATAATATGTCAGGCGGTGGCCGTCTGCGCGCCAAGCAGTGTAAAGGGCTTCAGTTAACTTACTGAAGGGGTGGATGGTTCAACCGCGAGTGAATAGCGTCATGGGACGAGTTTGCTCGAGGTCATGGGTTCGATTCCCATACACTCCCCCGATTTCGGTCGGGATGAAATGCCTAGGGATAAGTGGTCGGCCGGACGAGTTTAGGACTTAGTCGATGAGCCCGGATTCGGTCCACTAGGGCGGCCGCGAGCTCCTATAAAGTAAGAAGTATCGATCGATCGGGTGAACGGTTAGGCGGCAGAAGTCACGGTGGAGACGTTGGCGTGCAGGTGGCACGCCCCTGAAGTCCAGAGCAGTTCGCTCGCGACCCGGGTCACCAGGTCCTTCTTGTAACCATGCATTCTGAAAGCCCAACAGGCCGGCGCCAACCCAAAGGGAAGCTGTGTGAAAACGTAGAACTGATTATCCCACTCGAAACCCAGGTACGTCCAAAATTCCTCTGCAATATCCAAATGATGGTAGCCCGATTTCAAGTCGACGGTAAACAGCTGATCACCAGGCTGCAGGACGGAGGACAAGCCGGCTAACATTTCATACTTGAAACCCGGACACTGGACGTGTGCATTGAGGTAACGTGCATCATATATTAATCGCAAGTTATCTGTTCCAGGTTTAGGCACCAGAAATAATAATAATAAGGAAACGCCGGCCCGTAGGGCCTGGCGTGGATTAACGGGGCAAGGTGACTAGGGCAAGGGGGCCCGCCCCCCTCGCGCTTTCACCTCACCACGCACCCCGGGGGCACAGAGAGAATGGGGAGGGGCCTCAGCCCCCTCGTTTCTGTAGCTCCCGTTCCATAATCCGGCGCATTTTTATGATACCGCCGGCAGTACTGACCGCGTTGTCGTGGAGTTTTTCGCCGCATGTGCGTGCTGCTGCTTTGGTCACACCCAGGCGGTCGGTGAGGAGGGAGTTCAAGTTTTGGGGGATTGCCCCTGTAAAGCCAAGAGCCAAACATTCGCCCACGGAGTAATGGACCGTCCAGCCAGCTTGTTCCAGCAGCTGTTTAAGCTCGCGGTGTTGTCGGGCTTTTTCTTCGCTTTTGTCTTCGTTCCCAATGTCTGAGCTGTACCCAACTTCGATGATGTAGACGGGCATTCCCCTTTTGTTGCGGGGTGGACGGTAGTCCTCCTGGTTAGCATCGTGGATGGAGAGGTTGGGTATGAAGAGTATGTCCGGGCGGAGTTTGTCTATGAGGGTCGCGGGGGTGTTGGGGGGGAACATCCAGGGGGGCGGGCGCTGGGCCGAGGCGTAGGCTGGGAGGTCTGCGAGCGGGCCTGCATCCATGACCATGTATCCGCCGCTAAATTTGCCTTTGGACAAGCACTTAGCGACTCTTTGAACGGCCCAGTTGTGGCGATTGATGTAAGCTCCTTTCATTTTGGGGTGTGTACACCCTCCCAGTATGTGGCTTCCCGAGTCTGGTGTCTGGCACAGCGGGCAGTTGCCGTTCCCTCCCAGTCGGTACCGGCGTTTGAGCTGGGCGTTAAAGGGGTATCCGTATCTGGCATAGAGGATCTGTTTGATGAGCCAGGGGTGGCGTGTTTTGCTCGAGAGGGTACGGTTGCTGAGTCTAGGGCAGGTTTAGGCACCACACCCAAAGGCATAACGCAGTGCGGGCGCGCGGGTACCGGCATCGCGGCCTTCGCCGCAATGAGTTCGCTGATTGCCTGCGTCACGAAATTAGGCTGATTGAGGGCTGAGGCGTGGTTCGCCAACTGCACCTAAGGTGGCACGCCCCTGAAGTCCAGAGCAGTTCGCTCGCGACCCGGGTCACCAGGTCCTTCTTGTAACCATGCATTCTGCACCTGCGCTGGCTTGGACCCGGTCCAGAGCAGGGGAAACCCGACCGCTATCCAGGATAAGACCAGCGCCGAGCGGCAAAAGGTTTTCCAGAAGCCAAGCTTGCTACGCAAGCGACCACGCATAATGGGAGGGGACTTCGTATCCGTGCTCGGCGCGCCCGACGCGGAGCCTTCGAATTCCCATCTGCTGTCCTCCAAGTCCTCCATATCCGAACCCGACACACCTGAGGCAAAAACAGGCCGTTGGTTTTCCAAATCACGCCTTGGGGCTGTCTGCGACGCACCCGGGCGCCCCGCAACAGGGGGCTGGCCACCATGGCCACCACCACTCGCGAGGTTAGAAGAGCCACTTCCCGCCGCACCACTGGTAGCAGCTGGCTGAGGTGCTGGACGCGCCGGCGGCGGCGCAAAGACAGAATGCATGGTTACAAGAAGGACCTGGTGACCCGGGTCGCGAGCGAACTGCTCTGGACTTCAGGGGCGTGCCACCTGCACGCCAACGTCTCCACCGTGACTTCTGCCGCCTAACCGTTCACCCGATCGATCGATACTTCTTACTTTATAGGAGCTCGCGGCCGCCCTAGTGGACCGAATCCGGGCTCATCGACTAAGTCCTAAACTCGTCCGGCCGACCACTTATCCCTAGGCATTTCATCCCGACCGAAATCGGGGGAGTGTATGGGAATCGAACCCACGACCTCGAGCAAACTCGTCCCATGACGCTATTCACTCGCGGTTGAACCATCCACCAAGACAGCGCTAGCGGGACGCTTGAGTGCAGTCAAACCCGCAGAGGCAGGCGCAGCTGGCCCGCCCCCGAAACGAGTAGTGGAGGAAGTATGAAACAGTGAAGTGCGTGTAGTTTGCTGGAGGCGAGCAACGGTTTGAGCTGACCTAGTAAGTGACAATAGTGGATTGCGCCGCTGCGCGGCCTCGTCGCGGGCCATGAGGAAAAGGGGAAAAGGCAGCCAGTATAAATAATAAAGCAAGTGCTGACCAAGCGCGACCATGTCAGTAAAGTGTCCCGCGAAACCAATCGGTCATCGTCTTGACCAAGGCCATGGGCCGCGCCCGCAACCGGGAACACTCAGACACGCCTCTGGGCCGCGCCCGCGAAGAGGCAATTGACAATCATCCTCCCAGGCCGCGCCCGCGAAGAGGGAATAGACAGACACCCTCTGGGCCACGCCCGCGAAGAGGGGAAAGCAAAAGGCACCTCGGGCAGCGCCCACAGTGAGGGAAACAAGCGGCATGCGCCCCAAACTACGCGACCCTACACGGGTTCACCGCCGCGGCACCCAGCGCGGCTGCACGGGCTGCGGCAGGGCCGCCGGCGCCGAGGCGGCAGCCGCCCCGGACGGGTTCGAGCCCGGCGGGCCCGGCTGCCGCTGGCGCTTGAAGTGCTGCGCGCCCGAGCCGGAGGCTCCCTCCTCCCGCTTGCCCTTGGCGCGCGCGTCCACCAGCGCCACCGCGCTCTTCAGGACCTTCTCATTCACGTCCGAGAACCGCAGCTTCCCCGTCCGATAGTCCTCCGATGGCTGCGCAGCATTGCTGCGGACGAGCTGGTATTACTCATCGGAAACCTGGATGTTGTCCACGCGAGCGCCCGCCCGAACGGAGCCCAGGCAAAGCTCGACCCAGCGCTGAGCCGCAGCAAAGGAGGCCTCCAGGTCGCGAAGGCGCTGGACGGGCACCGGAATCGTGGCCTCCGCGCCCGCGGGGGCGCTCTCCAGGAGGCGGCCGAGCGACGAGAGGCCCGGCGCAATGAAGTCATAGCCGGCCTTAAGCTGCTCCCAGCGGGCGCAAAGCACCTTGTGGCCGTTCACCGCAGCCGGCATGGCCAGGTGGCGGCCCACCGCGACCTCCTCGCGAAGGGTGGCGTTTTCGTCCTTAAGGATATTAAGCTTCGCTTCGAAAGTCTCTCGAGCACCCGAGACCGCGTTATCGATTAGAGCCTGAACCGCGGCCTCGTCCATCGTAAATACAAGTGCTAGCTAGCAAAGCAGAAAACAGCAAGCAGTAGGAAATAGAAAGACAAACGGCAGATGCTGCCACCGGCAGCAGCTGCGACTATAAGGCGTCTTCGACGCCCATTCAGCACTTCGTGCCAAACCCACGGTTCGTCGTGAGAACCTGCCTTCTCCGACGCTCATACTTCGCTCCGAAGAAGTCAACATTTCTGCCGCCACGCCCACCGCGCCTCTTACCTCCACCGCTGTCCGCGCCCTTGGAGCGGGCTGGTGATGGTCGCTTTCGACCGGTTTCTGCCAGAGTTTCAGGCAGTCAGCGAGTACTCGCTGTTCTCCCCCTGTAACAATACCTCTTAGACACGGCCCAGTCCTCAACACCCCGCACGACCAGCACATGCGCAGACTTGGAGGTGGCAGTGCCGGCGCCACCCGAGGCACCCTTGCTTCTGCCGCCACGCCCACCGCGCCTCTTACCTCCACCGCTGTCCGCGCCCTTGGAGCCGCCACCACTGCCAGCGCCGCCGCCGCCGCCGGCACCGCCGCCGCCGGGCTGCTTCTGCTGCAGCGGCGAGCGAGTGTCAGCTGCTGCAGGGTTTGGCCAGGAGTGGCGTAGCAGATATCACAAATAAATTCCCAGCGCGGCTTAGGCAGACCGGCCAGCAGCTTGAGCCGTATCTGCTCGTCGGTCCACGAACCACCCACCGCAACTTCAACATCTGGTGGCGTGCTTACGTTTTTGTTTCGCAATTTAGAGCATGTCCGTAACTATGCGGTCCCGCAGGTCACTGGCGCGCAGGAAGTAAGAGGAGATTGACTCCGCCTCTCGCAGGCAGAAGTCATCTTTCTCCAACTCGAATTGCGCCAGTTTTAGTGGCGCGGAGAGGCTGAACAGGCCATACACGTAACCGTGCGCCTCGTAGGCGTGCTGAGCGACGGCGAGTTGCTGCGCAACGCCCTCACTGCAGGACATGCGCAGCAGGCTGACAGCTGCAGCACTCTCATCAGCCAGCTCGCGCTCCGTCCGAGGCGTCGCCGGAACGTAGGCGTGGAGGTACTCGCCGAGAGGCACACGCCGAGAGTTAAGGTGGTCCGACAGACTGCGCAGCCAGGCGAAGTAATTGGACGCGTCCTCCAGAAGGATGACGCCCTTATAGTCCCCCATTCTACCTAGCTAGCTAAGCGGCCGACCGCGCACGAGTTAACGCGGCGCGGGGCTCATAACCTGTTGATATTTGGTCTTGGCTAACGCTGTCGCTGGCTGGTGCTTCACACGCAATACAGCTAGGCTGTCTGGCACCGGTAGTGGGGGAAGGATTATGGCGCGTGTGGTTAACAAAGCAGGCGCCCGAGAGAGACACAGCCGGGCGGCAGCCCCTCGCAACCTCGTACCCGCCAGTCTGACTCAGCGGGCCAACCGGCGTGGCTGCAACCTAGAGTTGGGCTGCCCCGCCTCGCGGGCCACTAGCACCGCGAACCCCAACTAACCAACACGCTCATCCTTCAAGGCGTATCTATCCAAGAAGGCCTCCTTAAAGGCTTCATAGGTCTGGATACGGCTGTTCACGCCTATTTCCCAAAGGGATGCCCCAGGCCCCAGACGGCAGCATGCTACCCTGAGCTGGTCCTGCGGTGTCCATCGGAATAAGAGCCCGTGTCTCTCTAGCGTAACAAGCCATGACCTGGGGTCGCAAACCTCGGGGTCGAAGACTGGAATAGCTTTGAGAGCCTTAGGCCATGTACCCGGGGAATTGTCCACGTCTCCCATGGCACAGTACTGCTGGAACGCACGCGCGTCACGCGGGTGTGCTGAGCAGACAGATTCTGTACGGAAGCGTGTCAACCCCTACGCTGTAGCCTTGTTGTGGGTTGCCTAGTTGGCACCACAACTGGCCGACACAGTCAGCTGATGCGCTGCTATGCAGTGTTGTGCGGGAGCGGACCCGTTTGCAGGCGCCCCGACCGTTTGCAACACTCAACGTCCGGATACAATGGCGGGTTGCACTTACTGTGGTGGGGGTGATAGCTACCCCTAGTGTAGCGAGAGGCACTAGACTGTTGCGCAGCCGGTGTGAGTCAAAGACACACACGCGTGTCACACGATACTGGCAATGCAGCACAAAGGCTAAGGCGTTGCCTTAGTCCCGTAACTACACGTAAGCAGCCCGGGACCAGGCACAAGAAGCCCTCGTCTCGATACCACAAACGCGTCGGCGACACGGGGAGAGTACACGATATATTTTTTCGCGCCTCAACCGTATCACTAACGTCCAGGATCTTGCTTCACACCTTGCCCAACACGCCTGTATGAGGACAGACACGTGCTGGAGCCGCAAGCCAGACAGTCACCCGTGCTTCTCCCGCGCACTACTACGCTTTCCTCCAGCCACTACTCCTTGGCCCAGTGCTCGCCCACTAGCTACCTGCTTACGTGGTCCGCACCTGTAGGAGTTGGAAAGGGGAGGGAAAGGAAGCACACAGCTCAGTAGGGTCTTGCGGAGTATCAGAGGGCATAAGGGCCTGCAGCTGACAGACCCGGTGGCGTCCTAATGACGCGTCCTGCCCCTTGGCCGGTCCCAACGGCGGGGTGCAACGGACTGTAACTAATCGAGATGCGCGCGGAAGCTGTATCGAGATGCGGAAGCGAACTTGGGATAGCCATTGAGTTTCAAACCGGACGCATGGTGCCGACGTGCGTAGGTGGGCATGCTGTACGCGTTGCCCACCCGTGCGGCCCCTCCTGCGTGGATTCAGCCCTACTGGCAGCCCTGGCCCTATGGAGTCATGCACGCAGGTGTGGCCGCCCCGTCCCTCCGCCTGGTTGGCTGCCCTTTCAAGTACATCTACCCTAAAACCCTAAAACCCTAAAACCCTACAAAACCCAAAAAGCAGATGCCCGACTGCTTTGGAGGATGATTGAGGGAAGGACAACAGAGCAGTGCCCCATCACGGCTGATGGCTTTCGTGACCACTTTGCGCAACTCCTGAACGAGGGTGCTGGCAGCGGCTGCCCGACGGCTGCTCATGAGATCCTGGGATCAGGAGGAAGGATGGCAGAGGACATCCTTATGGCATCGGAGCGCGCGAGTCTAAATGAGATGCTCAATAGTGAGATTACACTAGATGAGGTCACACGCGCGCTTGCGCGTCTACCCAACGGCAAAGCCACGGGGATGGAGAAAGTCCCGTCGGAATGCTATAAGTACGCTGAGAAGCCCAGTGAGCCTGACGCTGAGCCGCCAGTTCCGGCGCTCAGCCGCGTGGCACCATTAGTGCAAGTGTTGTTTAATAAAATTTGGAGTGAAGGGGCCTACCCGGAACAATTCACCACCACTGTGTTAACCCCAATTTACAAGCGGAAGGGTGACACCAGGACGGCGGGGAATTACCGGGGCATTGCGGTGGGAGGTGCCCTGGCGAAGTGTTATGCATCCATCCTGCTAGAGCGACTAGCCAACGCTGGTGAAGAGTACGAGTGGAGGCATCCGGCCCAGGCGGGTTTCCGGCGGAAGTTTGGTACGTCACACCATCTGTTTACATTGCGGCATCTCATCAGCAAGCATACTCGAGGAGGCTCGAGCCCGCTCATTGTTGTGCAAATAGATTTTGAAAAAGCATTTGACAAGGTCCCACGGCCACTGCTGTGGATGCGGCTAGAAGAGCGGGGTGTCACGGGCACGATGCTGGATGCGGTTAAAAAAGCTTACGAAAGGGTGATGATGGTTGTGAAGGCTGGAGGCACACCCAGCACACCATTTGCAACTACACAGGGGGTGAAGCAGGGATGCCCACTTAGCACTGAGCTGTTTGGTCTATTTATTGAAACGTTAGCCGAGTATATTGACTCAGAAGATTTGGACGAGATCACTGGCTCCCCGGAGATCAACGGGAAACTGGTGTCACTCCTAATGTATGCGGACGACGTGTCCCTGCTAGCCACTACTCCAGAGCGGATGCGGCACCTGCTGTCGCTAGTTGATACTTTTTGCCTAGCTTTTGGAATGAAAGCAAACGTTGCCAAATGTGAGAGGCTGGTGTTTGCAGCCAGTGAGGAGGTAGCTAGCGCGGTAAGCACAGAATGCCAGGGGCTGAGGTTAGCAGGGCAGCCAATCCCCGCGGTGGACAAAGCACGATACTTGGGCCTGGTGTACGGACCCGGTAGGGCATTTGTCAGCTGCAGGGAGACGCTGTGCGAGTCCGCGCGCAGGGGTATGTGTGCACTAAACACTAGACTAAACCGTCTGCGCATTCAGTAAGCGAGTGGCCCCTACTTTGGACTGCGAGCAGGTAGCCTGTTCACCCAAAAAAATCCCATCCTCTGGGCGTACAGCATGCTGCTTGGGCGCAGGCAGCGGCGAAGGCAAAGCAGACACTGTAGGATCCGGTGGCAATGCGGCCGTGTTGTAGCAGTGCATGCAGTGCAGCCCCTTCCCCCCCCATCATGTTGTAAGGCGTGGAAACACGCCGGTTTCTGGGAGCGCAGGTTACATTGGGGATTTGCACACACGCGCTTGTCAGCGCGGCCAAACGAGGTTTCGCAGGGCATCAGGGTTGTAGTGGCTACACTGCATGCGGGCGAGGGCTGGAATGGATGCGCGGGGCTGCCTGGCGCGCAACGGGAGCCGAGCACGCCCGAGCACGCCCGAGCATGCTCGCAGCCCGAACTTGTGGCCGCGCACAGTCGCGGTTTGATTTGCATGTCCCAAGCGCTAAGTAAAGCTGCATTTGAACAAATTGTGATGTATCAGTGTCTCCGCACACTGCGGGCGCGTGGGCGAGGCGGCCCCGCGCCCGAGCACGCACGAGCATGCTCGCGGCCCAAAGTGAAGGCCGAGACGCTGTTTGCTGTCCTATGTCTGGAAACAAGCGCTCATTATTCCTAGATTATGTAACAGCAAATTTGCGCATTTGAGCGCAAACTATGGTCGCAACACCGCACCGCAAGGGCCCGAGCACGCGTGAGCACGCTCGCGGCCCAAACCGCCGCCATTGGCACCACCAGGGCTGCGCAACCCTCCACCTCCCGCTCCGCCGCCACCTCCACCCCCATCTGCGGCGCTGGCCGCCGCCGTCGCCATGGCGCCGCCAGGTGGTGGGGCGCAGCCGTGGCCGACAGGCCTGGCGGCAGCAGCAGTGGCGGCGGCGGTGGCGGCGGCGTGAGCCTGCAATACGGAAACACGTAACATGGCGGGCGAAGGCATGTTTGAAGCGCAGGCGGCGCGCAAAGGCAAGTGCAAAAGCCTGTGGGCCACGCGGCTGACAGTGTGACAGTCGCAGCATTAAGAGGCCACGGCGCATCTCTGAACGAGTGTGCTTAGGCTGATGGCGACAAGCTTTCCGCTCCAGCCACACCCACCTCGGCTCCGCTGCCCACACCTCCAGTGCCGCCGCCGCCACCGTGGCTGGTGCCAGCCGCGGCAGCCGTGAAGGGCGGCGCCGCGGCGCCAGGACCAGGAGCGTCGCCGCCGTCTGCGTCGCCGCCGCCGCCATTGGCACCACCAGGGCTGCGCAACCCTCCACCTCCCGCTCCGCCGCCACCTCCACCCCCATCTGCGGCGCTGGCCGCCGCCGTCGCCATGGCGCCGCCAGGTGGTGGGGCGCAGCCGTGGCCGACAGGCCTGGCGGCAGCAGCAGTGGCGGCGGCGATGGTGGCGGCGCGAGCCTGCAATACGGAAACACGTAACATGGCGGGCGAAGGCATGTTTGAAGCGCAGGCGGCGCGCAAAGGCAAGTGCAAAAGCCTGTGGGCCACGCGGCTGACAGTGTGACAGTCGCAGCATTAAGAGGCCACGGCGCATCTCTGAACGAGTGTGCTTAGGCTGATGGCGACAAGCTGTCCGCTCCAGCCACACCCACCTCGGCTCCGCTGCCCACACCTCCAGTGCCGCCGCCGCCACCGTGGCTGGTGCCAGCCGCGGCAGCCGTGAAGGGCGGCGCCGCGGCGCCAGGACCAGGAGCGTCGCCGCCGTCTCCGTTGCCGCCGTCGGAACCAGGTTGGTAGCCCCCGGCCTCCGTCCCTGTCGCTATGCCACAGGCCACCCGGGCCGTCGGTTTCCTTGAGTTCGGCGTCCCCTGCCCCGCACTACAAGCTGCATGCCTGGCCGTTTCAGGTGCGCGCAGCTGTGGCGGCGCCCGCTGCACCTCGCCGTCATTTGCCTCAGCAATGGGCTCCAGTCCACGAGGTTGCGGTTCCGGTGCGCCGTGCGTGTGCTGCGAACCGGCCTGGGACTGTGACCTGCGTGTTGGGTACCTGTGCGAGGTTGACGGCTGCACTGGTGGTCTGGCGGCAGCAGCAGTGGCGGCGGCGATGGTGGCGGCGTGAGCCTGCAATACGGAAACACGTAACATGGCGGGCGAAGGCATGTTTGAAGCGCAGGCGGCGCGCAAAGGCAAATGCAAAAGCCTGTGGGCCACGCAGCTGACAGTGTGACAGTCGCAGCATTAAGAGGCCACGGCGCATCTCTGAACGAGTGTGCTTAGGCTGATGGCGACAAGCTGTCCGCTCCAGCCACACCCACCTCGGCTCCGCTGCCCACACCTCCAGTGCCGCCGCCGCCACCGTGGCTGGTGCCAGCCGCGGCAGCCGTGAAGGGCGGCGCCGCGGCGCCAGGACCAGGAGCGTCGCCGCCGTCTCCGTTGCCGCCGTCGGAACCAGGTTGGTAGCCCCCGGCCTCCGTCCCTGTCGCTATGCCACAGGCCACCCGGGCCGTCGGTATCCTTGAGTTCGGCGTCCCCTGCCCCGCACTACAAGCTGCATGCCTGGCCGTTTCAGGTGCGCGCAGCTGTGGCGGCGCCCGCTGCACCTCGCCGTCATTTGCCTCAGCAATGGGCTCCAGTCCACGAGGTTGCGGTTCCGGTGCGCCGTGCGTCTGCTGCGAACCGGCCTGGGACTGTGACCTGCGTGTTGGGTACCTGTGCGAGGTTGACGGCTGCACTGGTGGTCTGGCGGCAGCAGCATTGGCGGCGGCGGTGGCGGCGGCGTGAGCCTGCAATACGGAAACACGTAACATGGCGGGCGAAGGCATGTTTGAAGCGCAGGCGGCGCGCAAAGGCAAATGCAAAAGCCTGTGGGCCACGCGGCTGACAGTGTGACAGTCGCAGCATTAAGAGGCCACGGTGCATCTCTGAACGAGTGTGCTTAGGCTGATGGCGACAAGCTGTCCGCTCCAGCCACACCAGGGGAGAGGGGTATGCAACTCCCGGCCCGAGCCCTGGATCCGGCCTGGATCCGGGCCGAACCGGTGTTCCGACCACCCATTTTTGGGCTTCACATTGATTATTATTGTAACTTACAACTACTTGGAGCCATAAAAGTCAGTCTTAGACCGAGAGAGGGGTCTGCCGGGGACCCGACCATTGCGATGCTGTTTATCTTCAGACGCGTCATATGAAATTCCTGTTGCGCGCTTTGTGCACAAACATGGTGGCTCTGTCTGTAAATTTAATATGCGCAATGAACTGAGGCGCGCGCCGCGTCACCGGCCTCCCGGAAAGCCTCGACAAGGCCCCTTGCGGCGATCCCCGGTTTTGGTGCCCTTCCGAGCCCCACCGAAGCCACTTCCGCCCGCCAACAGCCCACGAAGCATATGAAATACCTTATTTAGGAAGTCTGGGGCGTGTCTGGTGGTGTCTGGGCTTCTGCGGTCTGAGCGTCTCCAGCACGGTGCTGCCCGGCGCGCCGCACCCTTCCGGCGCTAGCCCCGGCTCCCCTCCCGTGCGCCACGCTCGCCGCTCCCGCCGACACAAGCAGACCGACCTGCAATGGTTACACTGGTGCTGAAACACGCATGCGCATGCACTTCCCTAGCCCTGCAGCCCTGCACCCCTGCTTCCCCTGTCTCGTCCCCTGTGCATAAGAAATGATGACGTTGTGAGCAGCCACCTCACCTGGCTGCCATTCTGACGTTCCCAACCCGTACTTCTTGCCACGCTACGAGACTAGGGGAGGAGTCTCGCACTTCGCAGCCTCAGCCACGCATCTTTGAGCAATTGGGCCAGCCCATTTTGTCTTTACATAGGAGCACCGACACGTCAGCTGGACTCAGCCCAGCATCCCGCATGCTTTCTGGCTTTCGGTTCCCACACCCGCTCCAGACCAGTTCCCCACGCTCGCATGAAACAACTCAGCTAGGAGAAAAATCAGGCGCATACCATGTGCACATGCACATTCCCTTGCTTTCGCACACTCGGTGCCTTGCTCACAAACCACGACAGTTACGGAAATGTGAATGCGAAGTGGGCGAGATGACAGTTATGTGCACACTATAGATGACATAGAGCACCAGCCCATCGCTCTCGCCTCAGGCCCGATGCGCAACAGCACACAACTATGCAGGCAACGCAGTAACCCCCGCCGCAATCACCTAATTAACACATGCAAGAGGGCGGCAGAACCACACGTTAATGCGCCCGAGACCTCACGCGGCAACGCGCGCGCGTCTGCCCTGCACGCCAACCGCAGGTTACAGCTATGCTCCCGTCCAAGCTGGAAATAGTGACCGCTTCCGCACACCTAGAGTTGCACACACGATAAAGCGTCCACGCACAGTCCGCAACTCCGCACACACTCTCGAGACGTCACCACACCGCCCCTTGCCCTGCTCCATCACACACACGATAGAGCGTCCACACACAGTCCGGCATAGCACGACACACGTAGACCCCGAACACGCGCACAGCACGGGCTGGGGACGAAACCCGGGCTGTGCAGCATGAGCAGCTGCGGCCGTGGTTGCCGGTGCAAGGCCGCCACTACAGTGACTGCCACCGCCCCAACCAATGCCTGATGCTGACGCTCTAAGCTTGGGCAGCTCCGCGCTGCTGCTTATGAAGCATGGGGAGCTTCACGCTGCTGCTGATGCCGATAGGAGGGATAAACGCCTCCACGTGGCAGACGAGCCAAGCCTGCGCAGTGAGGGACCCGGCGGGCGCCGGCGACGTGTGGTCAGTGGTCCAGAATGACATCAACTGATACCACATTGAGTACATATAAATATTTTCAAGGTTTGGCCTGGATACGACCGGCTCGGGCCATATTCTCACGACTGGCGCGTCCATTTTGAGGGCTCGTTCCGCGCAATCAGAGATTACTGCCTGAGAACACAACCGATTCGTGTTCCGAAAGCGCCACGTGGCTCGTGTGAAATCGTAGTTTGGCGGACAATTGATAACGCGTGAAACGCATATGTTCCAGCGCTACCGCATCGCCGACAAGGGCAGGCATGCCATGGCGACTTGGGTCTGAGCAGCTTGCCCCCATTTCACGTGCACACACACGCTATATGTATGCAGTGCCCATGGAATGCGGCGTCACAGTAGAACAGGCGTGCACATGCTGACAACGTCGTTCCTTGTCGTCGGCATGCCGTGCGACCGCGCAATCAGAGACCCTGTCGCGCGCAACCCACGAAATGCTGTGCCGACAAGTGCCATACAATACGTATATCATCTAGTTTGGCGGTGGCGCGTAACATTCACGTTCGCATGTAGAACCCCGGCGCGCGACCCTACCGAAGTCCGGGGGTTTCCGCCGCGAGGTGCACACATGCCTGAAAACACCGCGCGACAGCCTTTACCAGTCTCTCCTTGCCCAGCCCCTTGGTCCCATAACTCTATGTACGCATAGAAAGTCCTGTCGCGCGGTCGCCGTGCTATAGCCACGCCCTGGGAGTGCGCCAAAGCCAAACACAGGTCCATGCTCACCGTCAGAAGCGCTCCCAGCACGCTCTAGAGACAGTTGCGGCACCAGAGAGGTCGCATGTACCGCCTATAAGCCAAAGCGCTGTCATTTGGAAGCAAAAGCGCGCGTCCGGGTCCAAAATGTTATCGAGATGGTCAAGTTACAGGCGCCGCGCCCCGATGGCGCGAGGAGGCAAGTATGGAAATACTGGAACCAAAAGAACATAAATAGTCACTCAAAGCCTGCGGCTGGGGGGTCCGAACACGGTTTTGGGCTGGATCCTGCCCCATGCAGCCCGCCACGGCCGAGTTGCATACCCCTCTCCCCTGAGCCACACCCACCTCGGGTCCGCTGCCCACACCTCCAGCGCCGCCGCCGCCATCGTGGCTGGTGCCAGCCGCGGCAGCCGTGAAGGGCGGCGCCGCGGCGCCAGGACCAGGAGCGTCGCCGCCGTCTCCGTTGCCGCCGTCGGAACCAGGTTGGTAGCCCCCGGCCTCCGTCCCTGTCGCTATGCCACAGGCCGCCCGGGCTGTCGGTATCCTTGAGTTCGGCGTCCCCTGCCCCGCACTACAAGCTGCATGCCTGGCCGTTTCAGGTGCGCGCAGCTGTGGCGGCGCCCGCTGCACCTCGCCGTCATTTCCCTCAGCAATGGGCTCCAGTCCACGAGGTTGCGGTTCCGGTGCGCCGTGCGTCTGCTGCGAACCGGCCTGGGACTGTGACCTGCGTGTTGGGTACCTGTGCGAGGTTGACGGCTGCACTGGTGGTGGCGCCGGCGCTGCACGCCCACGGGCTCTGCCGCAACGAGGCTGGCCCTCCTCGTCCACATCGTTGATGTACCAAAACCGCTTGCCTGCCGAAATCTGCGGCTTGCCGTCAGTCCAGCCAGGCCCGTCCGGGCGCTTGGACGGACGGCTATCCACCGAGGCAGCCGGATCATCGCCATCGGCCGCAGGATTCTGCGAATCCCACGCATTGTGACGTGATGTAAATCTTCATGAAGCCTAGGAATAACACACTGTTTGCTTGTCACATGACGCACGCACAGTGTCGACCCTTTCCCTTGTGCTTTTATAACATATACACGCACACACACTGCTCTGCTCGCACCCACCTCGTCTCCATTGCCCTCAAGTGCGTCGACGCCGCCGCCGCCAACACCAGGGGCAGGAGGGCCGCCGCCGCCACCGCCGTTAGCACCACCAGCGTCACCATCGTCATTGGCCACAGTATCCTGCAAGATGGCCCATGCGCATAGGACTTAGCTTTACTGATGCTTCATGATATCAACATATGACACACACAGGCTGCTTGCGCATTGCGACTGACGCCACCATGCTTGATGCTCTGCTCGAACCCACCTCGGCTCCATGGCCCTCAAGTGCGTCATCGCCGCCGCCGTCAACACCAGGGGCAGGAGGGCCGCCGCCGCCGCCGCCACCACCGTTAGCACCACCAGGGCCGTGCAGCCCTCCACCTCCCACTCCGCCCCTGCCACCTGCGCCACTGGCCGGCGCCGCCTCCATGGCATCACCAGGTGGCGGGGCGTGGCCCCGGCGCACAGGCGCGGTGGCGGCGGCAGTGTGCGCCTGCTTTGCAATACGCATCACGGGGTGGGCGGGGGGTTGTGCATGACATTTACGAGAACCACTTGCGATGGGGGCAACCCGAAAGGCAGAGGCCACTGTGCCGCACGAGCACATACAGGTGCACTGTGCCTACCTGCTCGGGGGCAGCCGCAACGGATCCCGCCCTGCCAACAGGGGCTGTCGTGGCAGGGGCGCCTCCAGCGGCCGTTCCGTTTGGCCCCACGGCCATCCTGACGTCCGTGCGCTTGCGCTTTCCGGCAGCCTGGGAGTTGCAAAGCGTTGTAGCGCAACTATTGCGATGGGCTACCAGCAAATGTGGAAAGCGAGAGTCCACTGTGCCGCACAAGCACATACATGTGCACTGTGCCTACCTGCTCGGGGGCAGCCCCGATGACGCCTGCCACGCCACCAGAGGCTGTCGCGGCGGTAGCGCCTCCAGCGGCCGTTCCGTCTTGCCCCACGGCCATCTCAACGTGTTTGCGCTTGCGCTTTCCGGCAGCCTAGGGGTTGCAAAGCGTCGTAGCGCAACTAAGTTGGTGATTGCAATGGGGTACCAGCAAATGTGGAAAGCGAGAGTCCACTGTGCCGCGCGAGCACATACAGGTGCACTGTGCCTACCTGCTCGGGGGCAGCCGCAACGGATCCCGCCCTGCCAACAGGGGCTGTCGCGGCAGGGGCGCCTCCAGCGGCCGTTCCGTTTGGCCCCGTGGCCCTGCGAGCGTGTGCGCGCTTGCCCGCTCCGGCACTCTGCAAAAGATATGACGGATGTATGTTTCCTTTATGACTCGATCCGCAATGGCAAACGCTGCGTCGGCCCCGACGATACTCACCGGGATGACTGCAGCGCCCGTCATGGCGTCCGCCCCAGATGCCACCGTGTCATCTCCAGCGGCCGCCCTGGTACGCGCGCTGCGCCGAAGTTTACCGGGGGCCTGCAAATGCCCAGATGTTGTGGCATGCGTGCTCTGATTCATCCAAGTAGCGGCGGTAACGCACCTGCCCAGCGCTGGCACCCGCCGCCACCTCTGCATGCGCAGTCGGCTCGACGGAGGTGAGTGGCCCCTTGCCATCTGGAGCTGTGTCCGCCTGCAGAGTAGGGATGAACATTCAGTTCACATCAAACACATAGAGCCTCAGCCTCCGCTGCCATCAGCCCTCCACTTACCGCCACGTCAGCCTCGCCGTCGTCCGGGTCGTCATCCTCACCCTGCTCTGCCTTCGCACACATCGCAAGTGCGCTCCCAACCTCATAGCCAGGAAGCACGAAAAGATTCCGCACAGCTTTCAGCAGGTCGAGCTTCTTTTGCCAGCATACGTTGTTTGTTGCCTCGAACCACAGTGCATCGTACACGAGAGCCTTGAGGAAGGGGGATGAGTCGACGTACCAGATGAGCGTGCGGCACGCGTCCAGGCACCTGTCCTTACTCCACTTGTGGGGGTTGGAGTTGAGAAGCACGTTGACGCGAAGCTGGTACCCCTGCACAGGCACGAAATTGCGGTGTCTTGGTCCCGTTCCTGTACAGTGGCCGGTATCAGACACCTTTGCATACACATGAGCAGACAATGTGCGCACACTACGCACCGGGGACCGAGCGATGCCTGCCGCGCCCTGCTCTCCAGTTCCATCTCCATCTCGCATAGCTGCACCAAACTGTGTGCCGAGGTAATGACGGGGCCACCGCAATTTACATCGGGAGAAAATAGGTCACAAGCTGGTAACTTTGCCTGGCGGCAATGGAGAACAACTACATCCGCCACCCACCTCGGCTCCGCTGCCCACACCTCCAGCGCCACCGCCGCCATCGTGGCTGGTGCCAGCCGCGGCAGCCGTGAAGCGCGGCGCCGCGGCGCCAGGACCAGGAGCGTCGCCGCCGTCTCCGTTGCCGCCGTCTGCGTTGCCACCGCCGCCATTGGCACCAACAGGGCTGCGCAACCCTCCACCTCCCGCTCCGCCACCACCTCCACCCCCATCTGCGGCGCTGGCCGCCGCCGTCGCCATGGCCCCGCCAGGTGGTGGGGCACAGCCGTGGCCGACAGGCCTGGCGGCAGCGGCAGTGGCGGCGGCGGTGGCGGCGGCGATGGTGGCGGCGTGAGCCTGCAATACGGAAACACGTAACATGGCGGGCGAAGGCATGTTTGAAGCGCAGGCGGCGCGCAAAGGCAAGTGCAAAGGCCTGTGGGCCACGCGGCTGACAGTGTGACAGTCGCAGCATTAAGAGGTCAAGGCGCATCTCTGAACGAGTGTGCTTAGGCTGATGGCGACAAGCTTTCCGCTCCAGCCAAACCCACCTCGGCTCCGCTGCCCACACCTCCAGCGCCGCCGCCGCCATCGTGGCTGGTGCCAGCCGCGGCAGCCGTGAAGGGCGGCGCCGCGGCGCCAGGACCAGGAGCGTCGCCACCGTCTCCGTTGCCGCCGCCGCCATTGGCACCACCAGGGCTGCGCAACCCTCCACCTCCCGCTCCGCCGCCACCTCCACCCCCATCTGCGGCGCTGGCCGCCGCCGTCGCCATGGCGCCGCCAGGTGGTGGGGCGCAGCCGTGGCCGACAGGCCTGGCGGCAGCAGCAGTGGCGGCGGCGGTGGCGGCGGCGTGAGCCTGCAATACGGAAACACGTAACATGGCGGGCGAAGGCATGTTTGAAGCGCAGACGAGTGCGTTTAGGCTGATCTTACATATGACCATGGTTCGGATTGACTGCGCACAGACTCCTACCTTAGTTCGCCGGCTGCTGTCACGATCCCAAAAGGCCACCAGCTGCTGCACTTTGCCGGCTTCCCCCGCAGTGCCAGGGCCAGCCACAGCGTGGCAGGGGCCAGCTCCAACGGCCGGCTCGCGCACTGCACCAGCAGCTGCAGCATCGTCTCCCGTGACCGGTCTCCCGCCGCCCGCGCGTCTGTATTTGTCAAACTGCGCACGAGGGACGAGCAGAAGCATACGTGCACATGATTCAAACAGCAAAGTGACATGGCTCTAGCAGTAGATGTTCATGCAGAACAAGCCTGGCCCGCTCACCTTGGGGCCAACATCCGACAACACTTCGCGGCCACGTTTGATGATTGCGATGAGCGACTTGGTCGTGGAGCGGTGCATGGCCGCGCTGAAGCGCTTAGTCCCCATCAGCTTCTGAAGCTCGGCGGTCATGGCGAGCGGCGTGTACTCTACAAGCACATGACAACACACCTGCTGCTTAGGGCGACCCGCAAACAACAGGGATCCCGCAAACCAGATGTGGCAGCTTACCCTGCACGTCCACCTTGATCTTGCAATCGAGCGACTCCTGCATCTCCATAGTAACCACCTGCTCCAGCGTCGTCTTGGGACCGTGCTTGTCCACCAGCTCCTCCAGTGTGACGGAGCTGATGCGCTCCGCGAGCTCCCGTGGCTCTGTTATGGGCTTGAACGCGACTCCGCTGTCGTCTACTGCATGCTGCCACAAGGAAAGCTTGCCTCGCCCACTGAGCGCATGCGCCCGAACCGCCATCCCCATCCGCTTTTGCAATAATCTGATTTGGCGCACTGTCACGCGGCGGTGCTTCACCGTCACGGTGCGAGAGGTGCCGTTTGCTGCACGCCGGCGTCTACCGCCCTTGCCGCTCTTGCAAGCAGCTGGTGCGCGTGGGGAGCCGGCTGGGGAGGGGGCTGGGGAGCGTGCGGCTCCGTTGCTGCCTGAAGGGCCACCGGCGGAACCCACAGCCGCGCCGTCCCGAGTCCCGCCGGCTTCGCCAGCAAGTGCTTCCCCCGCTGCCACTGGGCCATCATCTGCCTTGCGCTGTAGACGGGCGCTCTGGCGTTTGGGCTGGTCTGCAAGCTGGCAGAGAAATTTGAGTTTGGTGCGGACCGCTGATAGTGCGCCTGGGTTACCCGCGCTGAGCTGCTGCTGGATGCTGCTTACTAAGTGGAGCGCGGCAAGCAGCTTGCCTGAGAGGCGAAAAAACAAATGTCAACCACAACTGCTTCACAAAGCACACGTGATGTGGTTTGTGATGTGATTTCACAACACGACCGCAGCGACATAAGACCGTGCGCACCGTCAGGCTGTTGGAAGTCGGTATTCGGCAGCTGTGTTTTTAGCTCTTCCTTGAGGCCCTCCACCTCAGGGTCTTCCTCCTCGCCGCTCCATTCAGTTTCGCTTCCGACTGTCTCGTCGTCACTAGCGCTTCCTTCGGCATCTAGTAGATCTGCCAAATCGTCCAAACCTTCCTCGTCGCTCATTCTAGTGTAGAGGTTGCAGGTTACAGGTCAAACTTGCAGCAGTGTCGACAAAAAATACCATTTTGGCTAAGGGTAAGAAAGTTGGAGCATTGAACTTACTATCTTGCTGTTGCCCCGTTATCACATCGGGTCGGCCTCATGACGGGTCGGCCTCTGAGCCTCATAACGCACACGAGCTGGTTATACTGAAATGTCTGCAATACATAACACCAATGTAGACAGTAGAGAAAGTAACATTATGTCCCAGCACAGCGCGCCGTAAACCTGCGGTCAAACCGGCGCGCTGCTTTAGACTGCAGCGTATTACCTTCGCCTTTGCCTGCTATGCCGACGCCTTCACCGCACAGTAGTTGCCTTCCGATGCACATTTACTGCAGGACTTCCAGCAGAGACCCCGCAGAGGGCTGCAACTTCGGATGACTCGGCAAGACCTTTAGACTCCTCGCTCCTCATCACTAGCTTCTCTTGTACTATGTATGCTTCAACTAGTATGAACTGTGCACCTCTGTAAGGGCTCTTCTGCAAGGGCGCGCGCCGGCAGGGGTGGGCCCACAGTTTGGGCCGCGAGCATGCTCACGCGTGCTCGGGCCCTTGCGGTGCGGTGTTGCGACCATAGTTTGCGCTCAAATGCGCAAGTTTGCTGTTACATAATCTAGGAATAATGAGCGCTTGTTTCCAGACATAGGACAGCAAACAGCGTCTCGGCCTTCACTTTGGGCCGCGAGCATGCTCGTGCGTGCTCGGGCGCGGGGCCGCCTCGCCCACGCGCCCGCAGTGTGCGGAGACACTGATACATCACAATTTGTTCAAATGCAGCTTTACTTAGCGCTTGGGACATGCAAATTAAACCGCGATTGTGCGCGGCCACAAGTTCGGGCTGCGAGCATGCTCGGGCGTGCTCGGGCGTGCTCGGCTCCCGTTGCGCGCCAGGCAGCCCCGCGCATCCATTCCAGCCCTCGCCCGCATGCAGTGTAGCCACTACAACCCTGATGCCCTGCGAAACCTCGTTTGGCCGCGCTGACAAGCGCGTGTGTGCAAATCCCCAATGTAACCTGCGCTCCCAGAAACCGGCGTGTTTCCACGCCTTACAACATGATGGGGGGGGAAGGGGCTGCACTGCATGCACTGCTACAACACGGCCGCATTGCCACCGGATCCTACAGTGTCTGCTTTGCCTTAGCCGCTGCCTGTGCCCAAGCAGCATGCTGTACGCCCAGAGGATGGGATTTTTTTGGGTGAACAGGCTACCTGCTCGCAGTCCAAAGTAGGGGCCACACCATACCTCGCGCATTTTCGCGCCAGACATCCGCATGCGCTGTTTTGAAGTGCAGATCCGCTCCATCCTTTCGTATGGCTGCGAGGTGTGGGGGCCAGACGTACTAGTGGAAATGCTAGACGGAGGGCCGCCGCCACGGCGCAATGATAGCAATAACCTGGCACAGGGGCCGTTTGAGGCATGCTTGAGAGACGAAGCAGTGAAGCTACAAATTCAGTACATGCGCCAGACTGTGGGTGCCGCTAAACCGTCACACCGGCTTTTGTTTGCCGAGCTAGCCCAACTACCGCTACACTTTTTTATAGCGAAGCAATGTATGGGCTTCTACAATAGGATCTGCGCACAAACCAGGAGTCTGGCTTTCGACACGCTGGTAGATGAAATTCGTGACGCATGGAGGAACCGGGCGAGTGATGGGTGGTGTGCACGTTTGTTTCGTTTCATAGCAGCACAAGGCATTGACGTCTGGAACTGGCCAGGGACACATGAGACGAGGGAAGAATGGAGGGCCAGTACACCCCTACCCGACGGGCCTGCCCTCTCCACCTTCAGGGAGCACCTGATGCGGGCGTGGGGCCATGAGCGGCTGCAAGCAGACCCACACGCCTTCCCCTCAGACGGCAAGCAACCAGGCATTCATATGTGCAAATATAAGCATTGGATGGGGCTAAGTGCGACGGGCGCCGCGCCGCTGGTGTTACATGACCACTGCCGGGCCTACATCACTGTTGCGTGACACAAACTCCTGATGCGATTTCGTCTATGCTGTTGGCCAATTACTGCTAATCGCGCATGGGATAGGCCTAGGGAGGAGAGGACGTGCCCGCTGTGCATAGCGAACGAAGTGGAGGACGAACACCACGTCCTGATGACATGTACGGCTTACGACCAACTGAGGACAGACAGCGGCGTCGATTTTAGCAAGGGCATGCAGGAAGTGATGCGGAATGCGGACCCGGCTAGGCTTGCTGCGCTGCTCGACTCCATATGGGAATTTAGGAGCAGGAATGTGCCCCTTGCGAGGGCCGGTCAAGAGAGTTGAACAATCATAGTTTACTAGGCGTTATAAGGGTCACCCCGGCCCGGGCCTTCGGTTTTCAAGAGGTTGGAAGGCACGAGAAGTGCGCACCACCTTGTAACCACACACACGTAAAAAAAAGTACATAGATTGTACCCAACCAGGCTCGGGGCAACCCGCTGCCAGCCGTCCTGAGGCCTAGTGCCTTCGGGCTAAGAGATGCAGGGGCCCACCTCTGTGCTCCTAGGCGCAGGGTGTTACCTAATGACTCGCTGGTGTGTCGAAGTAAAAGCTACACGTTGCGGAGAAGACCACCCCTGAGGATGTCCGGATGCCTATACTCCCAACTGTGTGCCTCTGCGGCCACTCCATCGGTCTGCGCAGGAACATGAGCAGGTACCCCCAACGCCGCAGGCCCGCATCACCGTCATTGAAGGGAGCCCGCTGTGCGTGGCGTGAGATAACAGGTACCCCGAGTGGGCTGGCGGACACTGTGTAGCAGTACGGCCATGAGGGCGGCCCACAATGAGCGGCCCCCTTACCACCACCTCGTTTGCCATACGTTGGTCCTTAGGCTATCGGCCTGGCAGACAACGGGATTAACGCCCTCGCAACGTAAGCTGCTCTATACTTACGAACCACAGCTTTGCTGGTAGCTTGCAGGTTGTCGGTGGCGCTGGTGACTGTAGACGCGGGCTCTTGGACAGGTACCTGTAGTACCTGTGTGCAGGGGACAACGGACGGACCGCTGGCCAAACGGTTAGCTATCTCTCTACCCAGCAGACCTTAACCCTATCCCCCGGTTGGGAACCCGTGGAGAGGACGAGTGGCGTGTGGAGGACGCTCTGCTACTACAGTCGTGAGTTGTGGTCGCAGTATGTTATTAGTGTCGAGTCGTTGTTGTAATGTACTATTATTGCTTTCTTGTTACTTCATTTCTTACTACTTGCTTTCGTTTCACAATTTAGCGCATGTCTTTAATGTGTAGGCATGGCTGAAGTGCCAGTGATGGCAATGGGGGTGGGGTGGGGTGGGGTTGGGAAGCAGCTCAATTTTGTGCACTCCCCCTTTTGAACATACCCACTGCTTGTCAACTTTTCACTGGCACTCTTTATGAGTGCTGGTTACAAGAAGGGGACAGTGTGAACACTGCCTCAGGCACAGGTGGCCAACCGCCACCCTGCTTGGCTGCCCACCCGACTCACAGCTGTGTAGGCGTGTCGAAGCTAAGCTAAACACCCGCCAGAGCCACACCAGACACAGCATCACAAGACAGGCGGCTCATAAGGCACCACTACGCGAAGACCAAGTCGTAAACGTCACGGCAGCACACCGTCAAGCCAGCACAGGAGGCCCGAGGCCAGCTGCACGCCGCACGCCCCTCAAGGAGAAGGGGGCGGAGAAGCAGCGTCATATGGCAACACTACGTCAATGCGGTCGCCAGCCCCCCGCGACAGGAACACGTGCCCGGAGAGGACAGTATCCCAGCCACTAGGGCGCACGCCCAAGCACGCAAACGCCTGCAACCGTCCCCAGAAATCAGCCACCACCTCCAGTCCAATAGCTAATAATATAATATAATAGCTAATAACACGGCGAGACGGGAGCGGGGCCTCAGCAGGCAACCCTTGGCCGGCCATCACAATCCGCTGCCGCCCCATGTCCATAGCAGACAACGCAGCCAGACACACCCAGGTTGTCCGCATCCGCCACTTGACATGCTGCTGGGGCCCGAGCCGTTGCCAAGGGCCTGGCAGGACGCGGTGCTGTCGTCACCGAGACCAGCATGACTCGCAGCACCCCGTCCCTCAACATGTGGCCAAGCACACAACGTTCAAGGTTGCGGCGCCCGCACCCGGCCATCCACCGCACTTGCCACTAGCAAGCTGCTGGGGCTTGGCGCAGCGTGATGCTGTGAGCGCCCTGCACTAATGCAGCCCCCGTGCCCGCCACTAGCAACACTGCTGGGGCTTGGCGCTGCGGGATGCTGTGAGCGCCCAAGCGGGCAACGCTGGGCATTGCGGGGTTGAGCGACATGTCCATCCCATCCTCTCGCTTCAGCCACACCAGAGGTTCAGCACATTTTGCAAAGAGCTGGCATCCAATGAGCGCACCAAGCCGGATAGTCCGCGGCGATAGGATGAGGGACACGCCACCCGGTCCCTGCCCCGAATCCCCTGGCTGCACTGTAGCCCCACAACTGTACCTGAACACACCGCCCCGTGAACGCATCCCCCAAACGTTGAGCATGAACTCATTCGCCCCAGTGAGCACAACAGCAATCACCCCAGTTAGCACGAACGCATCACCACGCGCCTTACGTATGCTGCTGGGGCCCGCGCCGCCGGCGGGCTGGGCGGGGCTGGGCGGCGGGATGGGCGGGGCGGGGCTGGGCTGGGCGGGCTGGGCGCCTGGTGCGTGTGGTGATGGGCGGGCGGGGCTGGCGCTGGGGCTGGGCAGCATGGAGCTCCAGTGATCACCCTGCGCGCCTGTCGCCCTTGTCTGCTATGAACCGCGCTCCAGTCGCGGCTCAGTCAAAACGATGTGCCCTCTCCCATGCAACTTCAACCAAGATTGTTGTTCGGCGCAATATGAATGGTCCTCCCTAATCCCCACTGTGTGCTGGGTGTACAGGGCCGTTAGCCCGCTAGCTGAGCCGCCCCATATGCGCGTGCAGCGCAGGGCTAACAAGGGCCCCGCGCTACTACGTCGCGCTGATTGGCCCTTGCGCATGGCGTACGACGCGTAAATTGCGCTGGGAGGAAAGGGCACGTCATCCCAGAACCCAAACGACAAAAGATCCAGACACCAGAACCAGCTAGGAGCTCGCAATACCCGGGGCGCTGACTCAGGCGCAATGCATTCCGCGTGCTGTACTGCAGGTATGCGGTGCGGTCTTGGCAGTGGCGCCTGTCTGAGCATGTGCGCACGCTGGCCTGTGGTGATGGCTCCCGCTCCATACTGCGAGTGCTGGAAAATGCAAATCTGCGTACTAATCTAAGCAAACAGATCAGCTACGCTTATGAATGCGGGTTTACAAGAAGGGGACAGTGTGAACACTGTCTCGGGCACATGTGGCCAACCGCCACCCTGCTGGGCTGCCCACCCGACTCACAGCTGCGTAGGCGTGTCGAAGCTAAGCGAGATGCCCGCCAGAGCCACACCAGACACAGCATCACAGTACTCGCGGCTCATGAATGCACCATTTTGGCGGCAGTACCCACGCAAAACAAGGCGCGACAAGCCAGAGGCCTGCCGGCATCCCCATTAAACGCAAGCACCACTCAGTTTCTCGTCTGCAAAGTCTTGGCCAGGAGGCCATCGTCCAGGAAAGTCTGTACCAACTCAAATCCAAGCCGAGTGGGGAACAAGCCAAACCACCAACACACCACAAAGCCCCACCACGGGCACGTCGCCCGCCACACGCCTTACCAACGAACGAACTCAACCCTCCAAACAGGCCCTGATTGCGTCCGGAGGCGACATGCTCACCAGCAGCCTGGGCGCCCGGGGCAACCGCGCCCGTGCAAACACAAACCATACCCGGGACTACACGACTGGCTGCGCACTGCCTACCGATCCACGGACCGACGTGCTGCGGACGACACCCGGGAACCTAACTATCTGCAGAGCCAGCATAGCCGCAGGCAGAGATGACAGCGGGCCAGGCGCCACGAGAAGAGGCGAGGGCTCATTGGCGTCGGCACCACACCAAGCGAGCGGCCACCAGGGCCGTCCACAACCTGCACACACGTCAAACACAAAGGTAGCAACAAGGAAGAACCCGCCCGGCCAGCTGCGGAGGCCGCGGGCCAGCCGCCATGGAACTTCGAGGCAAAAGTCTCGGCGCGAGCGCCAGTCGGAACCAATTCGAACCAAGTCGAAAGCAACGGAGCCCGTAACAGGCTACAAAAAGTGCGCAACGAAAGCCAAAGTCGCCAACAATAATTGTTGTGCTCCCCCACGAGCCACAGCTCGCGAGGCTAGGGGTGTAGCCCTAGAGGCTTATGTATTGTTTATGGTTTATATTTCCGTGTGTGTGTGGTTACAAGGTGGTGCGCACTTCTCGTGCCTTCCAACCTCTTGAAAACCGAAGGCCCGGGCCGGGGTGACCCTTATAACGCCTAGTAAACTATGATTGTTCAACTCTCTTGACCGGCCCTCGCAAGGGGCACATTCCTGCTCCTAAATTCCCATATGGAGTCGAGCAGCGCAGCAAGCCTAGCCGGGTCCGCATTCCGCATCACTTCCTGCATGCCCTTGCTAAAATCGACGCCGCTGTCCGTCCTCAGTTGGTCGTAAGCCGTAGGTAAGACGTGGTGTTCGTCCTCCACTTCGTTCGCTATGCACAGCGGGCACGTCCTCTCCTCCCTAGGCCTATCCCATGCGCGATTAGCAGTAATTGAGGTGTGTGTGGTTACAAGGTGGTGCGCACTTCTCGTGCCTTCCAACCTCTTGAAAACCGAAGGCCCGGGCCGGGGTGACCCTTATAACGCCTAGTAAACTATGATTGTTCAACTCTCTTGACCGGCCCTCGCAAGGGGCACATTCCTGCTCCTAAATTCCCATATGGAGTCGAGCAGCGCAGCAAGCCTAGCCGGGTCCGCATTCCGCATCACTTCCTGCATGCCCTTGCTAAAATCGACGCCGCTGTCCGTCCTCAGTTGGTCGTAAGCCGTACATGTCATCAGGACGTGGTGTTCGTCCTCCACTTCGTTCGCTATGCACAGCGGGCACGTCCTCTCCTCCCTAGGCCTATCCCATGCGCGATTAGCAGTAATTGGCCAACAGCATAGACGAAATCGCATCAGGAGTTTGTGTCGCGCAACAGTGATGTAGGCCCGGCAGTGGTCATGTAACACCAGCGGCGCGGCGCCCGTCGCACTTAGCCCCATCCAATGCTTATATTTGCACATATGAATGCCTGGTTGCTTGCCGTCTGAGGGGAAGGCATGTGGGTCTGCTTGCAGCCGCTCATGGCCCCACGCCCGCATCAGGTGCAACAGTAATTGGCCAACAGCATAGACGAAATCGCATCAGGAGTTTGTGTCGCGCAACAGTGATGTAGGCCCGGCAGTGGTCATGTAACACCAGCGGCGCGGCGCCCGTCGCACTTAGCCCCATCCAATGCTTATATTTGCACATATGAATGCCTGGTTGCTTGCCGTCTGAGGGGAAGGCGTGTGGGTCTGCATGCAGCCGCTCATGGCCCCACGCCCGCATCAGGTGCTCCCTGAAGGTGGAGAGGGCAGGCCCGTCGGGTAGGGGTGTACTGGCCCTCCATTCTTCCCTCGTCTCATGTGTCCCTGGCCAGTTCCAGACGTCAATGCCTTGTGCTGCTATGAAACGAAACAAACGTGCACACCACCCATCACTCGCCCGGTTCCTCCATGCGTCACGAATTTCATCTACCAGCGTGTCGAAAGCCAGACTCCTGGTTTGTGCGCAGATCCTATTGTAGAAGCCCATACATTGCTTCGCTATAAAAAAGTGTAGCGGTAGTTGGGCTAGCTCGGCAAACAAAAGCCGGTGTGACGGTTTAGCGGCACCCACAGTCTGGCGCATGTACTGAATTTGTAGCTTCACTGCTTCGTCTCTCAAGCATGCCTCAAACGGCCCCTGTGCCAGGTTATTGCTATCATTGCGCCGTGGCGGCGGCCCTCCGTCTAGCATTTCCACTAGTACGTCTGGCCCCCACACCTCGCAGCCATACGAAAGGATGGAGCGGATCTGCACTTCAAAACAGCGCATGCGGATGTCTGGCGCGAAAATGCGCAGACGGTTTAGTCTAGTGTTTAGTGCACACATACCCCTGCGCGCGGACTCGCACAGCGTCTCCCTGCAGCTGACAAATGCCCTACCGGGTCCGTACACCAGGCCCAAGTATCGTGCTTTGTCCACCGCGGGGATTGGCTGCCCTGCTAACCTCAGCCCCTGGCATTCTGTGCTTACCGCGCTAGCTACCTCCTCACTGGCTGCAAACACCAGCCTCTCACATTTGGCAACGTTTGCTTTCATTCCAAAAGCTAGGCAAAAAGTATCAACTAGCGACAGCAGGTGCCGCATCCGCTCTGGAGTAGTGGCTAGCAGGGACACGTCGTCCGCATACATTAGGAGTGACACCCGTTTCCCGTTGATCTCCGGGGAGCCAGTGATCTCGTCCAAATCTTCTGAGTCAATATACTCGGCTAATGTTTCAATAAATAGACCAAACAGCTCAGTGCTAAGTGGGCATCCCTGCTTCACCCCCTGTGTAGTTGCAAATGGTGTGCTGAGTGTGCCTCCAGCCTTCACAACCATCATCACCCTTTCGTAAGCTTTTTTAACCGCATCCAGCATCGTGCCCGTGACACCCCGCTCTTCTAGCCGCATCCACAGCAGTGGCCGTGGGACCTTGTCAAATGCTTTTTCAAAATCTATTTGCACAACAATGAGCGGGCTCGAGCCTCCTCGAGTATGCTTGCTGATGAGATGCCGCAATGTAAACAGATGGTGTGACGTACCAAACTTCCGCCGGAAACCCGCCTGGGCCGGATGCCTCCACTCGTACTCTTCACCAGCGTTGGCTAGTCGCTCTAGCAGGATGGATGCATAACACTTCGCCAGGGCACCTCCCACCGCAATGCCCCGGTAATTCCCCGCCGTCCTGGTGTCACCCTTCCGCTTGTAAATTGGGGTTAACACAGTGGTGGTGAATTGTTCCAGGTAGGCCCCTTCACTCCAAATTTTATTAAACAACACTTGCACTAATGGTGCCACGCGGCTGAGCGCCGGAACTGGCGGCTCAGCGTCAGGCTCACTGGGCTTCTCAGCGTACTTATAGCATTCCGACGGGACTTTCTCCATCCCCGTGGCTTTGCCGTTGGGTAGACGCGCAAGCGCGCGTGTGACCTCATCTAGTGTAATCTCACTATTGAGCATCTCATTTAGACTCGCGCGCTCCGATGCCATAAGGATGTCCTCTGCCATCCTTCCTCCTGATCCCAGAATCTCATGAGCAGCCGTCGGGCAGCCGCTGCCAGCACCCTCGTTCAGGAGTTGCGCAAAGTGGTCACGAAAGCCATCAGCCGTGATGGGGCACTGCTCTGTTGTCCTTCCCTCAATCATCCTCCAAAGCAGTCGGGCATCTGCGCGGCAGCGTGCTACCTTGTCCCGCATCACTTGGGTGTCAAAAGCGGCCTTAGCCCTTCGCTTCGCCCGGTCATAAGTTGACCTGGCTGCGCGGAAGGACTGCCATGCCTCTCCTTCTCTAACCACAGGCCTGCCCAGCGCCAGTTTCGCCCGTACAAACTCGGCGCGTGCGTCAGCACACTCCGCGTTCCACCATGGCGTTTCCTGCGGCTGCAGGTTGCCGGGTCGCGTAGGGCCAAATGCCTTAACCATGGCATTGTACAGGCACGCACCCAAAGCCTCTACTGCCTCGGTGGTGGTGATCCCGCCCACCGGGGCGCAGAGGGCGGCCTTTATGCTTTCAATCTTACTCACAACCGGCGCTCCATCAGCCGCAAACAGGCCGCTAAACAAATGCTTTTTCGATACCTCGAATGCGGTGCGTTGTTTCCGAGGGCATGTCTTCTCTGTGGCTTCCCGCCCTTCCACTTCCATGTCAAGTGTAAGTGTAACGGGCCTGTGATCACTCGCATCTCTTAGCCCACTTCGCCTCCACCTGATCATTTCACCCACACGCATGCAAGTTATTTTACGAAAGAGCGACGGCGACGCCACACACAAATCAATCATGCTCCCACCAGATTCCCCCTTGGGGAAGGTGATCCGGCCTGACTCGTCTCCACGAGCCCTGCCATTGAGGAGGATCAGCCCTTGTGACCTACACATGCGTCCTAGGTGATCGCCAAAACAATTCGACTGTGTGTCCTCGGAAGCTCTAGTTGGGAGCCCTGCATAGTCGTCTTGGCTAGGCATGACAGTCGCCGCGGCGCCACCTCCCAGGGCAACGTCCTCTAGCGCCGCTAGCTGTGCCAGGTCGGGGATATCGCTAATGCCTGTCGGAATCCGTGCGTTCATGTCACCCACGAGGAGGATTTCCTCGCCGTTTTGTCGCAGTTCTATGATAGATTGTTGTATCCTGCCAAACACTGACTCTGCGGTGGCTCCCCGTGCAATCCGAGTCTTGCCACCTTCCCTATACACACGTGACGTCTCGGGCGCTAGATAGCAGCAACCTAACAACACACTAATGCCTTCACTAGCGTTAATACGCATCCATACAAGTTCGCAGCCCGTCAGGTGGACGTCTGTTTTGACATGCACAACACCGCCTGCAAGGCTCTCACGTACAAACACAGCCACTCCGCCAAAATCAGACCGCGTAGCCTCCTGGGATCTATGCGCACGTACAACGGTGTACCCGTCTAGTTCAATTGATTGATCACTCACCCAGCGCGTGAGGTGTGCTTCTGAAATAACGATGATGTCATGCTTCCGTGCAATCGTGCCTATTCCGCGGTCTTGCAGCTTGCATGCCCCGCCAGTGACCAACCCATGGGCATTCCATGCGAAAATGCTGATGCCACCCCGGCCCCCGTCTCCCTGGGAGTCGTGCGCTTCGCCTGATCCTAGCGCACCATATGAAGTGGCTTATGCTGGCAAGCTGCATCAGGCGCGCCGTGGCAGGGCTTTGCCGGCATTTGCCCACATAGCTCGTCTGGCGGCGTGCTCTCCAGCAGATGGGCAGTACTCAGTAAGCGTTGTGCGTGACTCATGGCGTGACTGTACGAGTTCACGCACTGCATAGCATGCGCCGACCTTGGGATCCTGTGTTACAGCTGTGGGGAGACTTCTGACCCGGGACCTTGCTAGAGTAACGCAACGGTACTGCCCCACGGCATCTCGCGCTCTCCCTCACAATCAACACCAGGCGTGGCGGCCTTCCGTGGATTGTTTCCACGGCGCCCGCCGTGCATGCCAACCTGTTTAGCCTGGTGGCCAACGGCCTCCGCTATAACTAAGCTGAGCTGTAACCGGACCGAGGTGCTGAACCAGGCTGAGATGGGGCCAGGGTTTCGACGCTGACAAATGGCACTTACACTGCAGAGGAGCCCACACACACGCGCAGAGCGAGCGCGAGCCACACGGGGCAAGAACCAGCCACAACAGCCACGACCCAGCACGCGCGAGCAGCGCGCGAGGAAACAAACCGCAGCAACGGCCGACCACAGAACACGAGGCCACAGCGCGCGCCCAGACGAGGCGCCGCAACACGCAAGACAACCCCCCAACGGCACCCGTGGCCTCGACTCGGATTCCCGACAGCAAAAAAGAAGAAAAGGCACCAGGCAAAACGAGCGGCAGGGAAAAACGGGAACCGAGCACAAGGAAACAAGGGGTGTCAGCTTAGGAACAGCTGGGAAAATGGGCTGAGCCCCAATACAGTCACGGGGTGGGTGGCTGCTTCAAGGGAATGAACGTTGGGCCCATGCCGACGATGCGGGGCTTAGGACTCGGTCAGCACAAGGCACGCGTGCCTGAATCCCACACGCCCACATCCACGCGAGCCAAGGGCGCCCTTGCCACCAAGTCCAAGCATATTGTAGCCCTCTACCGCACTGCAGACGTCCCCGATGCCCGACATTCCTCGGGCTAGGCGCGGGGTGGGAGCGACCTCGGGGCTCCTCGTCATTTCAGGAGGGGCGACAGCCATGGCTCCGCAAGTTGCCACAAACTGGCGCGTTAGTCCCCTGCGTTGCTTGCCGTCAATAATGTTTGCTTCATAGACCCTATAAACGCGGGCGTAGGTGACTATCCTCGCGACCTCGCTAAAGTCAATTGTCCATGGACGCGCGAAGGCACTTCTCGCTCCGCCCGAATTTTCCCTGCCGCCTATTTACATGCAATAGACAATATCAAATACTAATACGTGGCAGTCGCGGTTTGTGCCAGTATGATACTTTTTGCCGACGCACGCACGGACAGGGGTGTTTTGGGGGGGCTTCGCCCCCCCTGGAACGCTTCGCTGGGGGGGCTCAGCCAAAAAACCTGCCGCAGCCTGGGCGCCGCGCCAGAAACGAACCCCCCAAACCCTCCTCCGGCCCAGGGAATCACGGCGGGGAGCATACGCCCGTCCACCGCCCCGTCCGGCTCAGACCACACCAAGCCCAACCCAACCCGCTCCACAAAGCCGCCAGAAGCACCGCCACGAAGACGCCGCGCACAGCACCGAGCAGCCTGAGGGAGGGGCGAGCCGAGAGGCTCGGAATGGGTGGGGAATCAGTGCAGAGTCTTGGAAGGCTTGAGAAGACCGCTCAATAAGCGGTGTGAGCTACTCTAAACAGAGAGGCAGAATGCCGAACTGTGAAGAGGAGCGAGCTTAAGACCGCTACGGCCGTTCTACGGCCCCCATGCTAAACCCTGCTCAGCCCCGGTGGTCGCTCTGCTTCACTTCGCTCCCCCCAGAGCTAAGCATATGAAAACAGTGTGGCTTGACGTGTCCGCGGAGACGGCTGTCTGCCGCGCTGTGATTCCCGGTGGAACAGCTGGAGTGAACTGTAATGGTGCAAGTGAATGCATCCGTGCAGGTTCATGCACCCGACAATGGGGACCCTCCGGTCGTGGAGGCCGGGGAATCATAGTTACGGTGACGCGCGTGCACACAATGCGCGTGCGCATTGTGCGTGTGCGCGTTCTGACGCTCGCTGCAACCGCTCCTGCAACCGCCCGCTGAAACCGTTGCTGGTCATCCGCTACCAACCGCTGCAAGCGTGTCACACGGAAAACGCAAGTCGAGTTTGCGATGATCAGGGCGATTACTGAATCGCATCGCATCAATCAAGTGGGCACAGAGGCCGCTGGCGTAAGGGCACAGGCGTTGCCTGGCGCTTCACATACTGCCGAGGTCGCGTATCGCAAGTTGCGATGATTAGGGCACTCGAGCACTTCGAGGCTCGTGCAATAATAATAATAATAATAAGGAAACGCCGGCCCGTAGGGCCTGGCGTGGATTAACGGGGCAAGGTGACTAGGGCAAGGGGGCCCGCCCCCCTCACGCTTTCACCTCACCACGCACCCCGGGGGCACAGGGAAAATGGGGAGGGGCCTCAGCCCCCTCGTTTCTGTAGCTCCCGTTCCATAATCCGGCGCATTTTTATGATACCGCCGGCAGTACTGACCGCGTTGTCGTGGAGTTTTTCGCCGCATGTGCGTGCTGCTGCTTTGGTCACACCCAGGCGGTCAGTGAGGAGGGAGTTCAAGTTTTGGGGGATTGCCCTGTAAAGCCAAGTGCCAAGCATTCGCCCACGGAGTAATGGACCGTCCAGCCAGCTTGTTCCAGCAGCTGTTTAAGCTCGCGGTGTTGTCGGGCTTTTTCTTCGCTTTTGTCTTCGTTCCCAATGTCTGAGCTGTACCCAACTTCGATGATGTAGACGGGCATTCCCCTTTTGTTGCGGGGTGGACGGTAGTCCTCCTGGTTAGCATCGTGGGTGGAGAGGTTGGGTATGAAGAGTATGTCCGGGCGGAGTTTGTCTATGAGGTTCGCGGGGGTGTTGGGGGGGAACATCCAGGGGGGCGGGCGCTGGGCCGAGGCGTAGGCTGGGAGGTCTGCGAGCGGGCCTGCATCCATGACCATGTATCCGCCGCTAAATTTGCCTTTGGACAAGCACTTAGCGACTCTTTGAACGGCCCAGTTGTGGCGATTGATGTAGGCTCCTTTCATTTTGGGGTGTGTACACCCTCCCAGTATGTGGCTTCCCGAGTCTGGTGTCTGGCACAGCGGGCAGTTGCCGTTCCCTCCCAGTCGGTACCGGCGTTTGAGCTGGGCGTTAAAGAGGTATCCGTATCTGGCATAGAGGATCTGTTTGATGAGCCAGGGGTGGCGTGTTTTGCTCGAGAGGGTACGGTTGCTGAGTCTAGGGCACATACTCGCAGCCGCGGCTTCCCATCGTGCCTGCACGGGTGTGTTGTTGGTGAAGCCCACTTGTGCGTGGATGGGTAAGGAGGACAGAACGCCACGGTTGAGGTCGCTCAGGTAGTAGTCGTCATGGTTTCGTTTGGGCCACCATATTTTGGTCCACGGCTCGTCCTGTTCAAGGTGGGTGGCTTGTGCCATGGCGTTGGCGTTGCGTTCTGCTACGTCGGCGGCGCCCTTGTCTGCCTCCTCGTTTCCGTGGAGCCCCGTATGGGAGCGTACCTTCAGTAGCTGGACAGGGACGCCTGCCTCGGCGTAGTGCTGTAGTTCATGTAGGATGCGGTCTAAGATCCCTTTGTGTTTGGAGAGCAGGAGTCGTTCCGGCGCATGCAGGGCCCGGCGGATGAGATAGAGGGAGACAAGGGAGTCACTGGCTATCGTCAGGTTGGTGTACCCGAAGAGTTGTAGGCGGGGCCTAAAATGCTCGAGGGCTACTAGTATAGCGGAGAGTTCGGCCCTCTGGATGGTGTTAGTGCTGTTGAGGCCGCCCGGTTCGATGTAAACGTGTCCTGTTGGTTGGGACCATGCGCATGCCCCCAGTCGGTTCATTTCGCGGCCATCTTCTCCCGCAGCCGCTTCGATACACGATCCATCCGTCCATATGATTTCGTCTGAGTTGTGCAGGTATGGGGAGGTGACGGGGTAATCGGCGCGCGCGGCGTAGAGGGCTGAGAGGGTGGGCGGAGGCGCAGGGCAGGTGCGGAGGCTACGCCGTGGGGGCGCGTTGCAGCTGGTTAGTTGTTGAGCGCGGGTTTTGGCGCGGTGAGAGTATGGTCTGGTTACGTTGGGGGTTCGGTCGCGGGGGAGAGTGACCCGGGCCGGCCAGGCGGCGGGTGTGCGCTGTGTCGGTGTTGTGAGGGGTGTCGGGGGTGTGGCCCCAAGGTCGGTCAGGGCGTTCTTGAGTGTGTGTGTGGTTACAAGGTGGTGCGCACTTCTCGTGCCTTCCAACCTCTTGAAAACCGAAGGCCCGGGCCGGGGTGACCCTTATAACGCCTAGTAAACTATGATTGTTCAACTCTCTTGACCGGCCCTCGCAAGGGGCACATTCCTGCTCCTAAATTCCCATATGGAGTCGAGCAGCGCAGCAAGCCTAGCCGGGTCCGCATTCCGCACTTATGACCGGGCGAAGCGAAGGGCTAAGGCCGCTTTTGACACCCAAGTGATGCGGGACAAGGTAGCACGCTGCCGCGCAGATGCCCGACTGCTTTAGAGGATGATTGAGGGAAGGACAACAGAGCAGTGCCCCATCACGGCTGATGGCTTTCGTGACCACTTTGCGCAACTCCTGAACGAGGGTGCTGGCAGCGGCTGCCCGACGGCTGCTCATGAGATCCTGGGATCAGGAGGAAGGATGGCAGAGGACATCCTTATGGCATCGGAGCGCGCGAGTCTAAATGAGATGCTCAATAGTGAGATTACACTAGATGAGGTCACACGCGCGCTTGCGCGTCTACCCAACGGCAAAGCCACGGGGATGGAGAAAGTCCCGTCGGAATGCTATAAGTACGCTGAGAAGCCCAGTGAGCCTGACGCTGAGCCGCCAGTTCCGGCGCTCAGCCGCGTGGCACCATTAGTGCAAGTGTTGTTTAATAAAATTTGGAGTGAAGGGGCCTACCCGGAACAATTCACCACCACTGTGTTAACCCCAATTTACAAGCGGAAGGGTGACACCAGGACGGCGGGGAATTACCGGGGCATTGCGGTGGAAGGTGCCCTGGCGAAGTGTTATGCATCCATCCTGCTAGAGCGACTAACCAACGCTGGTGAAGAGTACGAGTGGAGGCATCCGGCCCAGGCGGGTTTCCGGCGGAAGTTTGGTACGTCACACCATCTGTTTACATTGCGGCATCTCATCAGCAAGCATACTCGAGGAGGCTCGAGCCCGCTCATTGTTGTGCAAATAGATTTTGAAAAAGCATTTGACAAGGTCCCACGGCCACTGCTGTGGATGCGGCTAGAAGAGCGGGGTGTCACGGGCACGATGCTGGATGCGGTTAAAAAAGCTTACGAAAGGGTGATGATGGTTGTGAAGGCTGGAGGCACACTCAGCACACCATTTGCAACTACACAGGGGGTGAAGCAGGGATGCCCACTTAGCACTGAGCTGTTTGGTCTATTTATTGAAACTTTAGCCGAGTATATTGACTCAGAAGATTTGGACGAGATCACTGGCTCCCCGGAGATCAACGGGAAACTGGTGTCACTCCTAATGTATGCGGACGACGTGTCCCTGCTAGCCACTACTCCAGAGCGGATGCGGCACCTGCTGTCGCTAGTTGATACTTTTTGCCTAGCTTTTGGAATGAAAGCAAACGTTGCCAAATGTGAGAGGCTGGTGTTTGCAGCCAGTGAGGAGGTAGCTAGCGCGGTAAGCACAGAATGCCAGGGGCTGAGGTTAGCAGGGCAGCCAATCCCCGCGGTGGACAAAGCACGATACTTGGGCCTGGTGTACGGACCCGGTAGGGCATTTGTCAGCTGCAGGGAGACGCTGTGCGAGTCCGCGCGCAGGGGTATGTGTGCACTAAACACTAGACTAAACCGTCTGCGCATTTTCGCGCCAGACATCCGCATGCGCTGTTTTGAAGTGCAGATCCGCTCCATCCTTTCGTATGGCTGCGAGGTGTGGGGGCCAGACGTACTAGTGGAAATGCTAGACGGAGGGCCGCCGCCACGGCGCAATGATAGCAATAACCTGGCACAGGGGCCGTTTGAGGCATGCTTGAGAGACGAAGCAGTGAAGCTACAAATTCAGTACATGCGCCAGACTGTGGGTGCCGCTAAACCGTCACACCGGCTTTTGTTTGCCGAGCTAGCCCAACTACCGCTACACTTTTTTATAGCGAAGCAATGTATGGGCTTCTACAATAGGATCTGCGCACAAACCAGGAGTCTGGCTTTCGACACGCTGGTAGATGAAATTCGTGACGCATGGAGGAACCGGGCGAGTGATGGGTGGTGTGCACGTTTGTTTCGTTTCATAGCAGCACAAGGCATTGACGTCTGGAACTGGCCAGGGACACATGAGACGAGGGAAGAATGGAGGGCCAGTACACCCCTACCCGACGGGCCTGCCCTCTCCACCTTCAGGGAGCACCTGATGCGGGCGTGGGGCCATGAGCGGCTGCAAGCAGACCCACACGCCTTCCCCTCAGACGGCAAGCAACCAGGCATTCATATGTGCAAATATAAGCATTGGATGGGGCTAAGTGCGACGGGCGCCGCGCCGCTGGTGTTACATGACCACTGCCGGGCCTACATCACTGTTGCGCGACACAAACTCCTGATGCGATTTCGTCTATGCTGTTGGCCAATTACTGCTAATCGCGCATGGGATAGGCCTAGGGAGGAGAGGACGTGCCCGCTGTGCATAGCGAACGAAGTGGAGGACGAACACCACGTCCTGATGACATGTACGGCTTACGACCAACTGAGGACGGACAGCGGCGTCGATTTTAGCAAGGGCATGCAGGAAGTGATGCGGATGCCTTCCTGTCCATTGTGCCCGTCCTTGCACGGCTCCGCATTCGCATCGCCCATGCCGCATGCCGTACGACCGGGATTGCGCCATGCAACGCGCGCGTTGCTCTTTTTCTGTTGGCCGCCCCGCGTCAGTACATTGCTACTTTCTTGCATAACTGCTTTCTCAGTGCCTTGCCTTAGTTCTAGGTCAGCACCCGCCGTCCCGCAGCACAGCCTCAGCCCAGCACCGCACCGTCTCGCGGGTTCCTTGCCTGTCTTTGCGCGCTTTGCTGCCTTACCTGCTGCTTCATGGCTTCCATGGTTTTTCCTTTACGCTTATTTCTCTCTTCTCCTCCCTCGCATGTCGTGCTGGACACCGGTGGCGCTGGCGATTTTCAGGTTGGTCACACCTCGAGCCAGGCTGCGCCAGCCCAGCGCGCCGTCAGCCCAGCAGTTCAAACAGTATAGCGTACAGCCTCCTGGCGGTCTTGGGCCGGCTCATATCAGCGGTTACCGTCTCTCGGAGGTAATGTGGCCGCGCACTTCGCTTTACCGCTCAACCCCGTCTCCTGCTGCTTGCGAGACACGACATATGCTTAGCTCCGGGGGGAGCGAAGCGAAGCGGAGCGACCACCGGGGCTGAGCAGGGTTTAGCATGGGCGCCGTAGAACGGCCGTAGCGGTCTTAAGCTCGCTCCTCTTCACAGTTCGGCATTCTGCCTCTCTGTTTAGAGTAGCTCACACCGCTTATTGAGCGGTCTTCTCAAGCCTTCCAAGACTCTGCACTGATTGAAGGAGCTTCTTCGTCGTCATGGTGAACACTCGTGCAGGCAAGAAAACTGCTGAGGCAAATGCCCTGAATGCTAAGAAGCCGGCCGCGAAGGGCAAGGGGAAGGGCAAAGGCTCGGCGAAGGGACCGGCTGCGAAGATCGCGGGCAGCCGTCGCAAGCCTCCCGCCAGGAAGCAGCAGGCCACCGCGACCACAAAGGTCCCCAGCCAGATTCCGGAGAAGGAGAAAACGGCGGAGTCGCTCCCGAAAGGGAGCGAGCGATCCCGCTCGGCCGCATCCTTCCGGGACTTCTCGCAGTGGCAGGCCAAAGTGGGCGAGCACCTTGCAACCGCGCTAATCCCGGCACTGAAAGAGGCGCTGGCGCCGCGGTCCACGACCGCGCCGGCCCCGGCCGCACCGGTCGTTCCGGCCACGGCGCCCGCGGCGCCCTCCCTTGTCCCCCCGCCCGCGGCTTCCCCGCAGACCGCCGCTGCTGCTGCCGCCCGCACGCCGGGCACCGCCGCGACCGCCTCCCCCGCGGCCGCAACCGCCACGGCCACCCCAGTGGACGGCGGCGAGGCCACCTCCATCGAGGACAACAAGACGGTGGTGCTGGCTAACGTGGCGTACAAGGACCTAGCCTCCGGCTACGCCAACATGCACAGCTTCTACCACCGCATCGCGCTGCTCGGCCTGGCGAAGACCAAGTCCAACGACGCGTGCAGGCCCTACCTCCGCGCCATCGCGGGGCTGTCCCTGAACGCCACCAAGGTGTACAAGCTGCACGGCAACGAGCCCAACAACGCCGCGCGGCTGGACGGCTACATCCACGAGTCCATGAGCCGCGTGTGCGACGATGTCAACGCCGGCTACGACGCCGACCTGGCGAAGTCCTGCCTGGCCGCGGCCGCCAAGAAGGGCAGCGGCGGCAACGGCGGCGGCGGCGGCAGCGGCGGCAACGGCGGCAGCGGCGGCAGCGGCGGGGGCAAGAACAAGGGCAAGGCGCAGCAGGGCAAGCAGCAGCAGGGCAAGCAGCAGCAGGACGAGCACCCGCCCTACCGCGGCAACAAGGACTACAAGGACCGCGACAACGACCACTACCGCCGCGACCGCCGCTAAGCATGAGTATGGGGTCGTAGGGTTGGGCCCGGGCTTTCCTCCTTGCCTCCCCAATCACACCTCCCCCTCCGTAGGTCAATAGTAGTCGCATCACTAGAGGGTGGCGTGGGCCGCGAGGTTGGGCCCGGAGGGAGGGGGAGGGGGGAGGCGGGAGCCGGGCGGGCCTAGCTCTCTCTGCTCATGGGCCAGGCTGGAGGTGCCGCGCCACCCCAGCCTTGGCCGCGGCCTCGCTGCTCGGCCGCGCCCGTCAGCAGGCAGTCGCCCGCGTGCGACCGGACTTTTCCGCCCGCGTGTGGACTGTCCAGCCGCCCGCGTGCGGCAGCGTGCAACTGTCTGGGGCCTGCCTGTCCGCTGTCTCTCTTCCTTCCAGCATCCAGCAGCCATTTCAACCCGAGTCCCAACCCCAAAAAATGCAGGATGGACTTCGTGAAGAAACTTTTCAAGTACGACAGCAAGAAGAAGCGCGAAGCTCAAGACGCCCTAGACGACGCTCACCGCGCGCTCAGAGCAGACAAGGCGCAGTTCGCGACGCAGCGGGCGGCACCGGCGGCACAGCCCGCAGCGGCCGCAGCGGCAGCGGCAGCAGCGCCGGTAGCCGCCGCCCGCCCGCCCAGCGACACAGCTGCCACCGGCGACCGGCAACTACCCCAGACAGCACGCGCACCGGCACAGGCACAGCGCATCCGCCACCGGAAGGAGGCGGCACCAAAGCCCTTGTCAGATGAAGGTACGATGCAAGACGCGGGCTTCCCATTTAGCGCAGACAGCCCCGGCGAGGCGGAAGGGCCAGCAGGGACACCGTCGGCGGCCAAGCCACCACCACCAGTGATGCGGGGCCGCCTGCGCGCCTGCCTCAGTGAGTGGGAGAAGTGGGTAGACAACCCGCTAGTACTCAGCTGGGTGCGAGAAGGGTTCCAGCTGTCATGGGAAGGCGGAATAGCACCGCCCCCGCACCACGGCAAGAACCACGCCTCCGCTCTTGAGCACGCTGACTTCGTGGATCAGGCGGTCTCTGACCTGCTCGCCGCTAAGTCCATTGAGCCCGCTCCCGCCAAGCCCCGCATGGTCTGCCCGCTAGGAGTCGTGCAGCAGGGTGAGAAGTTCAGGCTGATCTACGACGGCCGCCCGCTCAACGACTACCTCCACGCCCCCAAGTTCCGGTATGAGGACCTGAAGGCCGTGCCTGGCTGGCTGCTGCCCGACGACTTCATGTTCACGCTGGACCTGAAGTCGGGGTACCACCACGTCGATATTCGGCGAGACTTCTGGACCTACCTGGGCTTCGAGTGGAGGGGGCGCTTCTACGTCTTCACGCAGCTGCCGTTCGGCGTTTCCTCTGCCTGCTGGGCCTTCACTAAGCTCATGCGGGCAGTGCTGCGCGGCTGGCGGTGCCGTGGCTGGCGCTGCGGCGGCCTGCTCGACGACCAGTTCCACGCCGACCAGGACCGGGCGACGCTGGCGCCGCCCGCGAGGACCTTGAGTTCTGGCGAGACTACTTCGACCACTTCAACGGTCGGCGTGGCCTGTGGCAGCCCCCGCACGTCCACTCCCTCATCTTCTGCGACGCCGCCGGCAAGAGCGATGCCTCCCTGGGCGGCTGGGGGGCCTGGACGGTGCTAGACGGCAAGGTGGTGGCGGCGCGCGGCGACTGGGACGCCCGCATCAGCTCCTACGGCTCCACTCCGCAAGAGCTGCAGGCCGCCTTCAACACGCTACGCTCGTTTGAGCGGTCGGCGGGCCTAGACGGGCAGGCTGTCCGCATCATCACGGACAACCTTAACGCCGCCAACATCATCAACAAGGGCTCCGCCAAGGCCGACAACTGCTACGCAGTCGCCTACCAGCTGCTGTGGTACTGTGTAGAGCGCGACATCCGGCTCGAGGCGGAGTGGAGGCCGCGGGACCGCAACCAGCTCGCAGACTACCTCAGCAAGTACCCGGACCCGGACGACTGGGCAGTGTCAGACGCCGTCTTCAGGCGGCTCTCCCGGCTGTGGGGGCCGTTCGAGGTGGACCTGTTCGCCTCGCACAACACCCACCGCCTGCCAGTCTACTACTCGGCATACTTCACGCCCGACACCTCCGGCGTGGACGCCTTCCGCTTCAGCTGGGGCCGGGCGTGCTGGGCCTACCCGCCGTTTGGCATGCTCCTACGAGTGCTGAAGCACGCTAAGGCCTGTCGCGCGCGGTTGTGCCTGCTCGCACCTGTGTGGCCAACGCGGGACTGGTGGTCCTTCCTCACGGGCGATGGGAGGCGGTTCAGGGACTTCGTGCACGGGGTGGTGGCGCTAGGAGCGATAGGGTCGGCGCTGGCGCCGGGGCAGCGCGTGCCCCGCCGCGCAGACTCCTGGGATGTGATGGCCCTGCTGCTGGACTTCGCAAAGCCCTCGCCCCACCTGATCTCCGTGCCCCCCGACCGCGTGCAAGCGCGCCCGCAGAGGCGCGCCTGAGGGAGCAGGCCCTGCTGGGGCCGCTCGTGCAGCTGGCGGACGCGGAGCTGCGGGAGTTGGCGCGGGACTTCTCATCGGCAGTCGAGCGCCGCCTCGCCACCAGCTCGCAGCAGCAGTACCGCGCCCCCTGGCGCGAGTTCCTGGCTTGGTGGCAGCGGCGGAACCTTCCCGTGTCAGTCTACGACGCAGACCCCAACATCATCGGGCTGTACCTCTTAGCCGTCTTCAAGGCCTCACAGGCCGCTGGCGTCGGCGAAGGGCGGGTGCGGCAAGCCAGCGCCGCCATCCACCACAACTTCGTTGCCATCGGGCGGTCCTCCCCGACCAACCACCCCACGTGCAAGGCGGCGCGAGAACTCGCGCGGCGGCTGCTGGTCCCCCGCGCGGCGCCCCGGGGCGCCTTCACGGCCGCGGACCTGTCCAGGTTCGTGGCCCGCCACGGCGGGCAAGACGCGTCGCTGCTGGGCGTGATGTACTGCGCGTGTGTGTCGTTGATGTACTTTGGCTTCTTGCGCTTTGATGAGCTGGCGGAAGTGTGCGTGCACCGCGACCTGCTAGTGCTGTCCAGCACCCACGCAGAGGTCTTCATCCCGCGCTCCAAGACCGACCAGCTCTGGCGCGGAGCCTGGGTCGTGGTGGCCCGCACCGGTGGGACCACCTGCCCGGTGGGGCTCGTGGAGCGGCTGCTGGCCATGGGCGGCTACCAGCTGGCACCCAGCACCCCGGACGAGGACGTGGGGCCCCTTCTGCGGCCGGTGCGCACCGGCCGCGGCGGGCAGCGGCTCCAGCGCCTGGTCGGCACAGCGGCCAACCCGGTGCACAGCACGTCCTACAGCACGTTCGCGCAGCGGCTGAAGACGCTCTTCGCCGCGGCCGGCCTCGCAGCGGACCTTACCTCGCACTCCATGCGCATCGGCGGCAACAGTGCCGCCGAGGAGCAAGGCATTCCCGCCTCGCTGCGCATGGCGCACGGCCGCTGGCTCTCCCCTGCCATGGTGGAGCTGTACACGCGGCGGCGCGCCGACGCCGCCATCGACCTGACGCAGTGCATTGCACCTCGCTGATCGCAAGTGACTCCTCTTATCTCTTCGGTCTGCAGTGTAAGTGCCATTTGTCAGCGTCGAAACCCTGGCCCCCTCTCAGCCTGGTTCAGCACCTCGGTCCGGTTACATCTCAGCTTAGTTATAGCGGAGGCCGTTGGCCACCAGGCTAAACATATGCTTAGCTCCGGGGGGAGCGAAGCGAAGCGGAGCGACCACCGGGGCTGAGCAGGGTTTAGCATGGGGGCCGTAGAACGGCCGTAGCGGTCTTAAGCTCGCTCCTCTTCACAGTTCGGCATTCTGCCTCTCTGTTTAGAGTAGCTCACACCGCTTATTGAGCGGTCTTCTCAAGCCTTCCAAGACTCTGCACTGATTCCCCACCCATTCCGAGCCTCTCGGCTCGCCCCTCCCTCAGGCTGCTCGGTGCTGTGCGCGGCGTCTTCGTGGCGGTGCTTCTGGCAGCTTTGTGGAGCGGGTTGGGTTGGGCTTGGTGTGGTCTGAGCCGGACGGGGCGGTGGACGGGCGTATGCTCCCCGCCGTGATTCCCTGGGCCGGGGGAGGGTTTGGGGGGTTCGTTTCTAGTGCGGCGCCCAGGCTGCGGCAGGTTTTTTCCTTGTGCTCGGTTCCCGTTTTTCCCTGCCGCTCGTTTTGCCTGGTGCCTGTTCTTCTTTTTGCTGTCGGGAATCCGAGTCGAGGCCACGGGTGCCGTTGGGGGGTTGTCTTGCGTGTTGCGGCGCCTCGTCTGGGCGCGCGCTGTGGCCTCGTGTTCTGTGGTCAGCCGTTGCTGCGGTTTGTTCCCTCGCGCGCTGCTCGCGCGTGCTGGGTCGTGGCTGTTGTGGCTGGTTCTTGCCCCGTGTGGCTCGCGCTCGCTCTGCGCGTGTGTGTGGGCTCCTCTGCAGTGTAAGTGCCATTTGTCAGCGTCGAAACCCTGGCCCCCTCTCAGCCTGGTTCAGCACCTCGGTCCGGTTACAGCTCAGCTTAGTTATAGCGGAGGCCGTTGGCCACCAGGCTAAACTTCAACATCTGGTGGCGTGCTTACGTTTTCGTTTCGCAATTTAGAGCATGTCCGTAACGCGGCATGACGCGGGGCTGCTTTGGGGTCCCGGCAAGTTCACGCTGGTATCTGTTACCCCGAGGCAGGAACCTACTCAGGGTTCCGCCCTTGGGTTTCGGCATACGGCGAGCCTCCCGCAAGGGTGCAGCCTGCCATCACGCCGTCGCGAGCATGCCTCGTCAGCCCGTCCCGCCGGTATTTCTTTTTACGCGGTTCAGCTTCCGGTTTTTTGTATTACTTACACGCAACTGGTATTTACTAGTATACAGTCTATCTGTCACACACCCCAGCCGACACTACTTCCCGATATCGCTGCGCCTTCGGCAGCGCCCGCACTATTTCCGTCACTCACTCAATCGCAATATTGGTGCATTATTGGTGTTTTATTTATGCAGCGCCTGTGACAGCTTATGCAGCATTCAGTGTCCCGCCCTGTCAGATGGTTCTTTCCTCAGCGTGTTTGGGTTTGTTAGTGCTTCCGCCCCCCTGCGGCCGCTTCCTTGGCCGCCGCGCTGCCGCCCCACGGCCGCCCCCTGCGGCGGTGCTCTACGCCTGCGCGCCGCCGCCACCGTGGCCGCGCTCACCGGTTGGTGCTGCCGCCCCCGCGGCGGCATGCTGGGCTACGCGCCGTCGCCCCCGCGGCGGCACACTGTGTCTACGCGCCGTCGCCCCCACGGCGGCCCGCTGGGCTACGCGCCGTCGCCCCCGCGGCGGCACGCTGTGTCTACGCGCCGTCGCCCCCGCGGCGGCACGCTGTGTCTGCGCGCCGTCGCCCCCGCGGCGGTACGCTGTGTCTACGCGCCGTCGCCCCCGCGGCGGCCCGCTGTGTCTACGCGCCGCCGCCCCCGCGGCGGCACACTGTGTCTACGCGCCGCCGCCCCCGCGGCGGCCCGCTGTGTCTACGCGCCGTCGCCCCCGCGGCGGCCCGCTGTGTCTACGCGCCGTCGCCCCCGTGGCGGCACACTGTGTCTACACGCCGTCGCCCCCGCGGCGGCATGCTGTGTCTACGCGCCGTCGCCCCCGCGGCGGCACACCACGGGGAACAACCAAAGGGAGTACTTGCGAGCGTGTGCGCCGGCCAGCCCCCAACCCCCTCACGCCCCCCCCCCCCCCCCCGGAGATGATGACACCGGTATCCGGCCTTGCATTCCCTCACTTTGCTTGCATGCACGTAACCCCCACCCGGCCGGCGCTGCCTCCCTGTGCGGCCGCCGGTTCCTGACGGGTGTGGGGAACCGCAATGCGGTCCGCACCCGTCGCTGTCCTGCTATTGCTTCCTGTCCATTGTGCCCGTCCTTGCACGGCTCCGCATTCGCATCGCCCATGCCGCATGCCGTACGACCGGGATTGCGCCATGCAACGCGCGCGTTGCTCTTTTTCTGTTGGCCGCCCCGCGTCAGTACATTGCTACTTTCTTGCATAACTGCTTTCTCAGTGCCTTGCCTTAGTTCTAGGTCAGCACCCGCCGTCCCGCAGCACAGCCTCAGCCCAGCACCGCACCGTCTCGCGGGTTCCTTGCCTGTCTTTGCGCGCTTTGCTGCCTTACCTGCTGCTTCATGGCTTCCATGGTTTTTCCTTTACGCTTATTTCTCTCTTCTCCTCCCTCGCATGTCGTGCTGGACACCGGTGGCGCTGGCGATTTTCAGGTTGGTCACACCTCGAGCCAGGCTGCGCCAGCCCAGCGCGCCGTCAGCCCAGCAGTTCAAACAGTATAGCGTACAGCCTCCTGGCGGTCTTGGGCCGGCTCATATCAGCGGTTACCGTCTCTCGGAGGTAATGTGGCCGCGCACTTCGCTTTACCGCTCAACCCCGTCTCCTGCTGCTTGCGAGACACGACTTCAACATCTGGTGGCGTGCTTACGTTTTCGTTTCGCAATTTAGAGCATGTCCGTAACGCGGCATGACGCGGGGCTGCTTTGTGGTCCCGGCAAGTTCACGCTGGTATCTGTTACCCCGAGGCAGGAACCTACTCAGGGTTCCGCCCTTGGGTTTCGGCATACGGCGAGCCTCCCGCAAGGGTGCAGCCTGCCATCACGCCGTCGCGAGCATGCCTCGTCAGCCCGTCCCGCCGGTATTTCTTTTTACGCGGTTCAGCTTCCGGTTTTTGTATTACTTACACGCAACTGGTATTTACTAGTATACAGTCTATCTGTCACACACCCCAGCCGACACTACTTCCCGATATCGCTGCGCCTTCGGCAGCGCCCGCACTATTTCCGTCACTCACTCAATCGCAATATTGGTGCATTATTGGTGTTTTATTTATGCAGCGCCTGTGACAGCTTATGCAGCATTCAGTGTCCCGCCCTGTCAGATGGTTCTTTCCTCAGCGTGTTTGGGTTTGTTAGTGCTTCCGCCCCCCTGCGGCCGCTTCCTTGGCCGCCGCGCTGCCGCCCCACGGCCGCCCCCTGCGGCGGTGCTCTACGCCTGCGCGCCGCCGCCACCGTGGCCGCGCTCACCGGTTGGTGCTGCCGCCCCCGCGGCGGCATGCTGGGCTACGCGCCGTCGCCCCCGCGGCGGCACACTGTGTCTACGCGCCGTCGCCCCCACGGCGGCCCGCTGGGCTACGCGCCGTCGCCCCCGCGGCGGCACGCTGTGTCTACGCGCCGTCGCCCCCGCGGCGGCACGCTGTGTCTGCGCGCCGTCGCCCCCGCGGCGGTACGCTGTGTCTACGCGCCGTCGCCCCCGCGGCGGCCCGCTGTGTCTACGCGCCGCCGCCCCCGCGGCGGCACACTGTGTCTACGCGCCGCCGCCCCCGCGGCGGCCCGCTGTGTCTACGCGCCGTCGCCCCCGCGGCGGCCCGCTGTGTCTACGCGCCGTCGCCCCCGTGGCGGCACACTGTGTCTACACGCCGTCGCCCCCGCGGCGGCATGCTGTGTCTACGCGCCGTCGCCCCCGCGGCGGCACACCACGGGGAACAACCAAAGGGAGTACTTGCGAGCGTGTGCGCCGGCCAGCCCCCAACCCCCCCCCCCCCCCCCCCCCCCCCCCCGGAGATGATGACACCGGTATCCGGCCTTGCATTCCCTCACTTTGCTTGCATGCACGTAACCCCCACCCGGCCGGCGCTGCCTCCCTGTGCGGCCGCCGGTTCCTGACGGGTGTGGGGAACCGCAATGCGGTCCGCACCCGTCGCTGTCCTGCTATTGCTTCCTGTCCATTGTGCCCGTCCTTGCACGGCTCCGCATTCGCATCGCCCATGCCGCATGCCGTACGACCGGGATTGCGCCATGCAACGCGCGCGTTGCTCTTTTTCTGTTGGCCGCCCCGCGTCAGTACATTGCTACTTTCTTGCATAACTGCTTTCTCAGTGCCTTGCCTTAGTTCTAGGTCAGCACCCGCCGTCCCGCAGCACAGCCTCAGCCCAGCACCGCACCGTCTCGCGGGTTCCTTGCCTGTCTTTGCGCGCTTTGCTGCCTTACCTGCTGCTTCATGGCTTCCATGGTTTTTCCTTTACGCTTATTTCTCTCTTCTCCTCCCTCGCATGTCATGCTGGACACCGGTGGCGCTGGCGATTTTCAGGTTGGTCACACCTCGAGCCAGGCTGCGCCAGCCCAGCGCGCCGTCAGCCCAGCAGTTCAAACAGTATAGCGTACAGCCTCCTGGCGGTCTTGGGCCGGCTCATATCAGCGGTTACCGTCTCTCGGAGGTAATGTGGCCGCGCACTTCGCTTTACCGCTCAACCCCGTCTCCTGCTGCTTGCGAGACACGACTTCAACATCTGGTGGCGTGCTTACGTTTTCGTTTCGCAATTTAGAGCATGTCCGTAACACACACGAATAAGTTGACCTGGCTGCGCGGAAGGACTGCCATGCCTCTCCTTCTCTTATCACAGGCCTGCCCAGCGCCAGTTTCGCCCGTACAAACTCGGCGCGTGCGTCAGCACACTCCGCGTTCCACCATGGCGTTTCCTGCGGCTGCAGGTTGCCGGGTCGCGTAGGGCCAAATGCCTTAACCATGGCATTGTACAGGCACGCACCCAAAGCCTCTACTGCCTCGGTGGTGGTGATCCCGCCCACCGGGGCGCAGAGGGCGGCCTTTATGCTTTCAATCTTACTCACAACCGGCGCTCCATCAGCCGCAAACAGGCCGCTAAACAAATGCTTTTTCGATACCTCGAATGCGGTGCGTTGTTTCCGAGGGCATGTCTTCTCTGTGGCTTCCCGCCCTTCCACTTCCATGTCAAGTGTAAGTGTAACGGGCCTGTGATCACTCGCATCTCTTAGCCCACTTCGCCTCCACCTGATCATTTCACCCACACGCATGCAAGTTATTTTACGAAAGAGCGACGGCGACGCCACACACAAATCAATCATGCTCCCACCAGATTCCCCCTTGGGGAAGGTGATCCGGCCTGACTCGTCTCCACGAGCCCTGCCATTGAGGAGGATCAGCCCTTGCGACCTACACATGCGTCCTAGGTGATCGCCAAAACAATTCTGAAGCCGCGCAAGGTTGCCGTTAGAGTTTAACGCCTGTACTCCGGTGGTGTTAGCGATGAGGAGAAGTAGCAGGCCCCGTTTGCCGCTGTCCGTGGTGGCCGTGGTCCCGAGCCCTTCGAGCAAGGCCGCAGCGGGTGTCCCGGCGGGGATGTGCGCCAGGGGGGTGACGTGGGCACTGACAAGGCCTCGCATAGCGGGCCCATTGTGTTGCGGGATTATCATGAGCGTAATTGCGGGTGTGGCTTGGTTTTCCAGGTGTGTGATAGACGCGGTGGCCCAAGCGAGAGCTTTGGCGCAGGAGGCGGGTTCAGGGTCTGGGTGGGCGAGGGAGAGACCGTCAAAGGGGGCTGTATAAGCGTCGTGTGAAGCCCCGAAGAGGATGTCGGCGGCGTGGAGGCTGTAGTAGCTCGTGGCTTTCCCAGTGCAGTTAAGTGGGGAAGCAAAGCGCTCAGTGATTTGGGGTGGCTGGCCGTTGTCGGGGTGCGTGGAGGTGAGGCAGTTATACAGCGCTCTTACCAAAGGTTCTGGGAGTGAGCGTTCCCGAGGGGGTGCCTCCTTACAGCTTTTGCCGTTGTTGTCTACCCTGGTGCGGATGAGGAGTTTTGCCAGGTCTTCTGGGAAGCCACCCTTGGCCCTGTGGGGTTGGGTGGCTTCGGGGTAGGTGGCGAGGGCGTGGTCGTATCGGGCTTTAAGGGTCAGGAGGGTGCCTAGGGTGATGGAAGCAATGTGTCGCCCGGTTGGGCCGTAAACGTGCGCGAGGGTGTTAGTGTCTGTGTAGGTGTCGGGGACCTGAATATGGTATTGGCCGGTGGGGCGGACGTCAAGGTATGGGTTGCACGGGGTTAGTGTCAATGCGTGTGTTCTGGCGGACCGTGCGTCGGGTGTGCGCTGCGGTCAGGTCGGGTTCCGTCCAGCGTCCTTGCTGTTGGGCTGGGGTTAGGCGGTGGTCCCGGGCAAGGGGAGGGGGTTTCGGTGTTTGAGGTTTGGAGAGTTTCTGTAGGTGGGCGGCGATGGCCCGGTCCCAGCCTTCTATAGTTGGGCATTTGTCGATGGGTTCATTAGTGTGGGCCCATTTCATGCGTGTGAAGTACCGGCTGCAGGCTGTGCCGTAGCCATGGTGCGGGGTTGCCTCGCCTGTGTATTTCATGCGTTTGTACGCCTCTTTGGCCCCTTTAACGATGACGGAGTCCATCCAGGCCACTTCATAATACTTTTCGGTGTGGAGGCTCTCACCTCGCTTGGGGGCCGTGACAGCCTTAGTGACCGGGCCCGCTACGATGTGTGACATTTCCTCAACTTCGTTGTATAGCGAGAAGATAAGTTGGTTAGCCGCTTGGGGGATGTGGTGCGCTTGTTTGGGCCACGACAGTTGGCCAGTTAGGAGTTGGTTTCGAATGCACCGCCACCTTCTCAGAGGCTTGGGATCGTTGGCGTGTTCCTCCTTGTGCTGTCGGAGCTGTGCACAGGCGATCATGTGGAGGGCGCGGGCTTGGCCTTGTGTGTCTGCGTCTAGTTCACGTGGATCGTTGGGGTTGTTGCCGTCGGCCCCTGTAATAGTTGGCCAGTGTGGTGGACTGGGGGCAATCATAAAGTCGCCTGTGGCTGTCCAGCGGGGTGGCTGGTCGTAGGAGGTGACTGGGGGTTGTGTCGGCGGGTGGGCGGCTATGTATGCCGTGACTGGGTTGGGCGTTGGGCCCTCTTGGTCGGTGAGGAAGTAGGGGTTAGTGAGGTGGGCTGGTATTTTACGGTTATAGGGCTGGCGGGTCCTGTTGTGCGGGAATTGTTGATGGTAGCGGGGGATACCGAGTCGGGGCATACGGTTAGCGCCTTGCATGTCCTGCTGCACACACATGAAAAATTGACGGGCTAACATGACGAAATTGGGTGGGCCGCGGTCAGCCTTGTCGGGGTCGTTTTGCAGCACAAAGCCCTTCTTTTGTGTGTGCCCCCGCATCCCTCTGGGAAGGAGTGGGTCGTGTCTCGGTTCTGCGTCAATTTTCTGCTTAAGTCTCTTGATGGCGTTCGGCCGAGGCTTTTTGCCGCCAGCGGGGCGGGGGGCCAGTGTGGGTGGCGGTGTGTCGAGGGTGTTGGTTGGTGGGAGGGCATCTGTCTGTGTGTTATGTGGGGGTGGGGTGTCTGGGACAGCCTGTGCGAGTTGTGGCGTTAATGGTGTAGGCGACGGGTTTGGGTTTTGGGTGTGGGCTGCTGGGTGGATGGGGTACGTTGGCGGCGGTGGCATGCCAGCTGTATGGTTTATTAGGTGGGACAGGGTTGCCTGACGTAAATCTGTGTTGTGGGTTGCTTGGGTTCCATTGGTGCCACTGCGGGCGTCTGGGTGCAGGGTGGTCATGTGTTTCAGGTGCGCCTCTAGCGTGTCGGGCGTCGTAAGGCGGCTGGGGGTGGTGTTGCGAGGTAGGAGGGCGGCAAACGCCGGGTTAGTGGGGAGGGCTCGGTACCGTTGCGGTAGAGGCAGGTTGCTTTTATAGCTTTCTGCGTGGTCGTATGGCAGCTCACGGGCCTGAGGGTCACATTCCGCGCTGAGGCATAGGCTTAGCCTGTTGAGGGCCACCCGATGTTTATGAAGGCATTGGTTCCGGGGTAGGTGTTGGAATAGGGAGTCAGAGGCGATGAGGCATGGGCGTCCATCCGTTGTGCGTTCGTGGCTGACGAGTTTGCGCAAGTCAAGCCCGGCTTGTGTGAGGGAGAGGACAAGATGGTGCGGGATGGGCTGCGGGCTGCGAGTGATTGCAGCCATGAGGGTGTTGGGTGGGCCTTTGTATTGGGCGCCATGGTCCCATATGGAGAGATCATAGGCGCGCATGATGCTCATCTGTTTGAGTGTGGTGTAGTAATGGCTTTCGTTTCTCAGCTTATGAACGGCTGCTGTGCCTGCTAGGCGTGTCTGCAGTTCGAGCAGGGCATGTGTGACCATGCCCAGGCGGCCAGGGTCGTTTAGGGCAAGTGTCAGCGCTCGTGTTGCTTTTTGTATGTAAAGTGGGAGGAGCGAGCCGACTCCTAAGCCAGATAGTTCGGCCGGGGCGAGTGTGGCACGCGTGGGGAAACCGCGGCTTAATCGGTAGCAGGCTTTGGCTAGCCGCGCTATCATATTGTCGAGAGTTCTGATGTCATTCTCGGTGTAGGGCATAACAGCGAAGCTGTAGGCGGCAACCGATTGGATGCACGATTTAATGATGCGCAGGCACTGTTCCGGCGAGGCCTGGCACGTTTGTAGGCTGGTACTTTTCTCGGATATGGTGTTGCACAGGTAGGCAAACTGTGGGCCCCAGTTAAGGTTCATTGTTATTTGCACGCCTAGATACTTAAAGGGTTCTGTGGGTGGGAGATATGGCACACTCGTGTTGCCTACTAGGATTTTGTTATCAAGCATGGATTTGAGAGTACGGTTGCACGTTGGACCGTTTAGTCCTTTGTCTTGGTGGGCACGGCGGTGGAGGATGCCTGTCACCCTACACTTCGCGTGGTTGACCTGTAGGCCAGCCCATTCCGAGTAGCGATGGATTTTGTCGCATTGGATTTTTAGATCACTCAAGGTGTTTGTAAGCACCGCGAGGTCGTCGGCGTATGCTGCGGAGGAGCAATGGTATCGGTCGTTCAGGTGGGGTGGGAGGCAGCCGTAGGCGTAACCACGGCCGCCTACGTGTAGCCATCTGATCAGCGGTTCTATAAACATCAGGAAGAGAACGGGTGATAGTGTGTCACCTTGTACGGTACCACGTTCAATGTTTATGGGGGCAGTTAGGCCATGTTCCGTTCGCACGTATGTGCGGGCGTGGGAGTATTCGAGGCTCGTGCACATATTGGAGGCTCAGCACGTCGGCTGGCTAGGACTTCGGCGGGCTGCGGCTGCGGCTGCACAGACTAGCGTGGGTCAGCAACACAGGCATCACCCTGGCGCTTAGCATACCGCGTATCACAAGTCGCGATGAATGGGGCACTCGTATAAGTTGAGGCTCCTGCGCATATTGGCAGCTCAGCAACATAGGCTGGCTTGGGCTTCACATCAACTGGCGCTACTGGCGCGGGCTGCGGCAGCATCGACTAGCGCGGGCTGTGGCACAGGCGTCGCCTGGCTCTTCACATATCGCGTATCACAAGTTGCGATGATTGGGGCACTCGTATACTTCGAGGCCCATGCGCATAGGAACAGCTCAGCAACATCGGCTGGCTCGGCTGACATCGGCTGGCCGCATCAACTAGCGCGTGCTGCGGCTGATCGCGTGCTGACACGGTGCGATTGAGAAATGCTGCTGTCTGAAGATATATGTTATGCGTACTATAGCATAACGCGAGCAACTCTCCAGCAGCGCCCGACACTGCGCCTGGCTGCCAAAGCCACTGCGATTGGCTCGCCGAGTGATCATTGATCTGTTATAAGTGACATTCGTGTACATAGTTAGGTTTTGTTTCAATAACTGGATCAGGCAGGTGCGCAAGCAAAGTCGATTCATGGCGGTGAACGCCGATAACAAGCGGACCAGGGACGCATAACGTGATGCTCAAACAGCAATTAGAGAATACTTAGAGCTTGCGCTCGCAGCGCTGCACTCGTGCTAGCTCGCCGCTCTGCGCCTGGCGCCTGGGCTCCTCCGAGCTCCAGGCTCCGAGCTTTAGACTCTATCCTATCCACACTATGTAATTGCTAGATGCCTGACAGCGCAGGCATACCAGTACCGCTCACCCTCGTCTCATGCTGCTTGCAAGACACAACATCAACATCGGGTGGCGTGCTTTCGCTTTCGTTTCGCAATTTAGAGCATGTCTTTGGTGCCAGGTGCGGTACCCATGCCACATCCACACCTCGACCCCTGCCAATATCCCACCCACCCGACGGAATCACACAGCCATACTGCACTCCCATCCCTCTCACGTACAGACACGGCCATAGGCAAGAGCACAGGGCTGGGTGTTAGCCTTTGCATGCGTGGGTGGGGCTGGAGCGTGGTCTGGGTAGGGTGCCAGGTGCGGTACCGATGCCACATCCACACCTCGACCCCTGCCAATATCCCACCTGCCCGACGGAATCACACAGCCATACTGCACTCCCATCCCTCTCACGTATATACACGGCCATAGGCAAGAGCGCAGGGCTGGGCGTTGGCCTTTGCATGCGTGGGTGGGGCTGGAGCGTGGTCTGGGTAGGGTGCCAGGTGCAGTACCCATGCCACATCCACACCTCGACCCCTGCCAATATCCCACCCGCCCGACGGAATCACACAGCCATACTGCACTCCCATCCCTCTCACGTATAGACACGGCCATAGGCAAGAGCGCAGGGCTGGGCGTTGGCCTTTGCATGCGTGGGTGGGGCTGGAGCGTGGTCTGGGTAGGGTGCCAGGTGCAGTACCCATGCCACATCCACACCTCGACCCCTGCCAATATCCCACCTGCCCGACGGAATCACACAGCCATACTGCACTCCCATCCCTCTCACGTATAGACACGGCCATAGGCAAGAGCGCAGGGCTGGGCGTTGGCCTTTGCATGCGTGGGTGAGGCTGGAGCGTGGTCTGGGTAGGGTGCCAGGTGCGGTACCCATGCCACATCCACACCTCGACCCCTGCCAATATCCCACCCGCCCGACGGAATCGCACAGCCATACTGCACTCCCATCCCTCTCACGTATAGACACGGCCATAGGCAAGAGCGCAGGGCTGGGCGTTGGCCTTTGCATGCGTGGGTGGGGCTGGAGCGTGGTCTGGGTAGGGTGCCAGGTGCAGTACCCATGCCACATCCACACCTCGACCCCTGCCAATATCCCACCCACCCGACGGAATCACACAGCCATACTGCACTCCCATCCCTCTCATGTATAGACACGGCCATAGGCAAGAGCGCAGGGCTGGGCGTTGGCCTTTGCATGCGTGGGTGGGGCTGGAGCGTGGTCTGGGTAGGGTGCCAGGTGCGGTACCCATGCCACATCCACACCTCGACCCCTGCCAATATCCCACCCACCCGACGGAATCACACAGCCATACTGCACTCCCATCCCTCTCACGTATAGACACGGCCATAGGCAAGAGCGCAGGGCTGGGCGTTGGCCTTTGCATGCGTGGGTGAGGCTGGAGCGTGGTCTGGGTAGGGTGCCAGGTGCGGTACCCATGCCACATCCACACCTCGACCCCTGCCAATATCCCACCCGCCCGACGGAATCACACAGCCATACTGCACTCCCATCCCTCTCACGTATAGACACGGCCATAGGCAAGAGTTCAGGGCTGGGCGTTGGCCTTTGCATGCGTGGGTGGGGCTGGAGCGTGGTCTGGGTAGGGTGCCAGGTGCAGTACCCATGCCACATCCACACCTCGACCCCTGCCAATATCCCACCCGCCCGACGGAATCACACAGCCATACTGCACTCCCATCCCTCTCATGTATAGACACGGCCATAGGCAAGAGTGCAGGGATGGGCGTTGGCCTTTGCATGCGTGGGTGGGGCTGGAGCGTGGTCTGGGTAGGGTGCCAGGTGCAGTACCCATGCCACATCCACACCTCGACCCCTGCCAATATCCCACCCACCCGACGGAATCACACAGCCATACTGCACTCCCATCCCTCTCATGTATAGACACGGCCATAGGCAAGAGCGCAGGGCTGGGTGTTGGCCTTTGCATGCGTGGGTGGGGCTGGAGCGTGGTCTGGGTAGGGTGCCAGGTGCGGTACCGATGCCACATCCACACCTCGACCCCTGCCAATATCCCACCCGCCCGACGGAATCACACAGCCATACTGCACTCCCATCCCTCTCAAGTACAGACACGGGCATAGGCAAGAGTGCAGGGCTGGGTGTTGGCCTTTGCATGCGTGGGTGGGGCTGGAGCGTGGCCTGGGTAGGGTGCCAGGTGTGGTACCCATGCCACATCCACACCTCGACCCCTGCCAATATCCCACCCGACGGAACCCAAGGCGCATGCGTGTATGGCACGCATACCGGCACACACACGCGCCCTCGCGGCCAGCTTGTGTCTTGTGTTCTGGGTACGCATGGGCCTTGGCTCACACACATGCAAAACGCACCGAACGCATGTGAAACGCATAAATCCGTCCTTATAATGATGGAAGCCATGGGAGGGATGGAACGGAAGTGGATAGTCTGGGCCGCATGGCACCACCTAATAATAATAATAATAATATGTACGCGGTTCACAGAGGAGGCCGCGTTTTTTAAGGAGGAGTGAGTTGCGCTCACCCCACCGTGGAGCAACATGAGTGGACTTAACCGGGCTCACGTGGGACAGGCCCACCTGTGACGGCATCGGCCGGGCGTCCAGTGGTGCGTGAGGTCACTACTCCCGTCTCACGCTCGAGCCGGTAGTACAGCAGTGCCGTTGTACGCAGGCTAACGACGCTGTGCATGTGGATGCGTGTACAGCAGGATTGCGCGGTGTGAGAAGTGGCACCGAGGGTGCGGAGGAGGGGCTCAAGGGTGTTTGCGACGGTGCCACCATGCCCCAGCGTGACGATCTGCTCGTGCTTGTAGACAACCTCCCAGCCGGCGGCACGCAGCGCGTCGGCCAGACGGCTGTGCTGTGCTTGTTTCTGGTCACACTTCTCGCTGTGGTGCAGGTCGGAGGTGTAACCAACCTCGATGATGTACACCTTGTGTTGCCGCCGGGCGTTGGGGCTTAGGTCACTCGGCCCATTTGCACCAACTGCGGTTCGTGGCAAGGTTGGGATGAAGAGAATGTCCGGGCGCATTTTTTCCCGGTCGGCTTTGGGGACCTCGGGGCGTAGCATCCACTTTGGGGGGCAGTTGCCCGCACAGTATTCAGGCCGGTCCGCGGCGCTGCTTGCATCCATGAGCATGTAGCCGCCGCCACTGCTGCCCCTGTGGATGCATTCGGCGATCATACGTACGGCCGCATTGTGTTTTGCGATACGTGCCCCCACCAGCTGGGGGTGGGCGCAGTGCCCTGCAATGTGTCCGGCGGTACCCCTCTCCGGGTGCAAGGGGGCACAGAGTGCGCATGTGTCGCTGGTGCGTAGTTTGTACAGAGCAAGGCGGGCAGGGCAGACCATGCCCCCTTGACGAGCATTCTGGATGAAGCGCCGTAGGCTGTGTCCAGCGTCGGCATGGGCCATGTAGGCTGTGCTGGCTCGGGTGTCCAGGTGCTGGGCAGACTCCGCCCACTTAGTGGTGTACAAAGTCGATTTGGCGTGCCCGCCATGGGAGGCGGGGTTCAGGGCCTTGAGCAGGCCCCGGTTCAGGTCTGAAACGTAGTATTGGGCCGTGCTTCCGTCCTCGCGGGTGATGAGGGTCGCGGGCCACCAGTGGGACGCGTGTGGGTTATTGTCGGCGTGTTCGGACACGTCGGCGGGCGTTTCTTTGGACGCCACAGCGGCAGCCCCTTTATCAGCTTCTTCATTACCATGTAGACCCGTGTGGGAGACGACTTTGAGGAAAACAGTGTTCGCGTTTCGCTTCGCTCGTGCATGGAGCAAGTCGGCGATGGACTTCAAGAGTGCCTGATGTTTGCTTAAATGTAGTCGACGAGGTTCGTTGATAGCACGTTTGATTAAGTACAAACTGGCTGCAGAGTCGCTTGCAATGGTTAGCGTTGTTTTCGCGAATACTTTGTCTTCACCACCAAATTCTTCCAGGGCGGCCCTGATGGCTGCCAGCTCTGCTCTTGTAATCGTATTTGTGTAGCCCACACCATTGGGATTTACATAGACAGTGCGGTCTTTGTGCCAGGCACAGGCGCCGGCGAACTGTGCTTCTTGTCCATTTTCAGTTCTTACCTTTATTACTGAACCGTCGGTCCAAACTATGTCATCTGGGCTGTGCGCCAGTGCCAGTGGTCGCTGGAATTGCGTCCGATTGAACCTGGGCGGGCCGCCGCGCGGAGTGGCTGTCGTTGGGCCGGTGGGTTGGTGCGTGGTAAGGTATTTGGCGTGTTTAAGGAGGTGGAGCGGAATGTTCGGGCACGTGCGGGGGCTGGGTGTGCCGGGTCGGAGGTGCGTCCCTGCCACGGAGGCAGGCGAGCAGGGTGGCGCGCAGCCCCTTCCAGCCGCCCGAGAGGGCCGCGAGGCCGGCAGGGTTCCCGACAGCCACCAGTACCACCCCTCTCTGCCGCTGCAGGGTGCCGTTGCTTCCAAGGCCGGGCTCCATGCCGGCAGTGCCTGGCGTGCCGGTCTCCCCGCCGACCCATGTGGTGAGCTGCTGGCAGAGCGGGTGGCATAGCCACTGCGTGTGTGGGTAGGTTGCACATTTGGGGAGTGCGAGAAGGACCAGGGTGGGGTCTTGGGAAGTGCGCGTGGTCTCAGCGCTGGCAAGCGCCCAGAGGAGGGCCTTTCGTGCAGCCTCAGGTGTGCCCGGCGGGTGGGCGTAGTGGAGGCCCGTCCATGCTATGCTGTAGGCGTCATGCCTTGCTCCGAAGGCCGAATCCGCTGCTTCACGGCTCCAGTATTCGTCTGCTTCTGTTGTGGCGTTTAGGGGGGAGGCAAACAACTCACTCACCGGTCCTTCCCCTATGTTGTGCAGGGCTCGAATGATGGCCGCGGTGGTGCTCGCGGGGAGCGACGTTTGGTGCTGTGGGGCGGCCTTCCGGTCGGTTTGGTCTGGGTTGCGGCGGTAACGGTGGAGCAGAGCTGCAACGGCCTCCTCGAAGGCGCGGGCACGGGCGGTGGTCCGGTGGAAGCGGTCCCACAGCGCTTGCAGGCGAAGGTATGTGATAGTGCCTATCCACCTGCCGTTGGGGTCATAGACGTTGGCTTGCGTCGGTGCAGCCCTGCCTGTGGTTGTGGGTGTGGTGACCAACACCACCTAATCGAAGCGGTTTACAGTTCCATCATGCTGAAAGCAAAGCCAGTTGTGTGTGTATTGTTTTAATGCGAGTGTAGCCTGAATGCAGGCTGGAGAATGCAGGCACTAGGATGGAAATGGTGGAACAGTGTTAGTCCTGTTTTGGACTCTGGCGGTTATATGGGTTCATCTCTGGCGTTCCCTCCTCATTACATTATTATACTGCATGCGTTTGATATGTATGCGCTAATTGACAAGAAAGAAAGAAAGGTTACACTGATCTGTAGGATCTAGCGTTGGATTAACGGAGAATTGTCCGCGAGCGCAACCCTAGCACTGACAGACGAACTCTACACAGCATCACCCACCCTATCACAGCCACTATCATCATAGCACACCAAAGCCACCCAATCCATGCCATCACCCTATGCCACTAGGGAAACGCCGCATTAAAGCTGTGGAGCACTGCCAGTTAGCACAACTTGCCAGAGCCTGGTGCTCCTGTTTTACGACCACCAACTTCGGACTCTGCCTGCACCACGACCTATTTCATTCGTGGGATCACCGATTGGTCTCTCACCAATCTTACGCCCGTGCATAATTGGGCTTCATCCGGATTTGAACCCGGGTCCCCTCAGCCATAAGATTGCGTGTTTACAGGAAAGGACACGCCGAGCTTGCAAGCCATAAGGACGTATCAAATCTCTAACCGAATAAACCAATTAACAACTGGTGATGCGCTAATTGACACAACAATGACCTCGCGACTTCCACATAATTGACCCACACGCTATTCAGGATTCGTGCGCATGATTTGCCTCCAAAAGGCCTCCAATGGAATTCAGCTTCTCTGAGATTTTGATTGAAACCTGTATGTATGTACCACCATATCATCAAGCTACCGTATTCATTTATCAATACGTCACCTCATCACGGCAACTGGATGACCACGGCTTCATTCATCACAGAAGTGCTTCTGCCTGCACCTGCTGCTGTTGGCCGCTGCTCCTGTTGCTGCTCCGGCTGCTGATCACGCTGTGACTCCTGTTGCACTAGCTGCACCTCCTGTTGCAGCTCTTGCGGCTGCTCTTGCTGCTGCTGGGCCTGGATGCTGGTGGCCTCTTGCCCCATCCAATAGTTTTTGCAGCAGCAGTGGCGCATGCGATCTGCAGCAGCATGCACCATTACAGAGAGCTTTGACTGAATCTTGCTCCAGCTCTGCCGCAGTAGAAGTCCAATGAAAGCTACCAGCAGAGCAATGTTGATGAAGATAATGATGAACCCGATTGCATTCTGCACAGCAACCGTACGTCATGGAAGGACATAGTACAAACAGCAGCAGCAGCATTACTGCTTGGATGGATAATTAACATATCATAATTGACTGCATGCTACTCATGCCAACATCATGTGTTGACGTGCATCCGCAATGATCTGGGTCTGGGAGGTTGCTGCATCTAGGCCAGGATCCGGGGAGTGTGAGTGCGCGAGGAGCAAGTGTGTGTATTTGTGGGCAGATGTTGATGTTGTTTCTGCAGGGGGGCCAGCCCCCCTGCTGCACCCCCCGGGAAGGGGCAAGGGGGTACCGCCCCCCTGTCGACCCCCCCCTTTTGGACTCTGGAATGAACTACCTCCCTCGACCACATGAAGTGACGTATAGCACTCATTCACCAGGGATGGAGGGGTGTACGGGGTAGCTAGGTGGGAGGAATTGATGGGACGGCATGACCAGCAGGCAGGCGTGACACCATGGCAGGGTATGCATGCGGAGGACGTGCAAGTATATAGGCCGGCCTCGAAACCTTCGCACCGGTCGTCCAGGCACCAGGAATGAATGACTGGTGCAAATGCTTGCACAAGCAAGCAGCGCTAGGAAGCAGTGTGCAGCGACATTCCCGCCGATGAGTAAGCTGTTGCACGCCAAGAGCCCCAACACGCCGCATTTTATGAACTTCAGCCCTATTTCAAGTTATCTTCAGATGACCCTCACAGCGCCCGCAACAGAGAAGCGCCCCTTTGCGGGCGGCGCAGGGTCGCTGCCGCGGTTGCTTGGCCCCAACTCGTCGCAGTTATTTAATTACAGCTTCAATTTGAATTATCTTCTTAGCACATGAAGCACGAACGCAGCGATGCCAGCGACAAGAAAGTCCCTCTGCCGGCGGCTGGCGAGGTCGATTGTGGCGTATACTCGCTAGCGAGGTTTATCAAATAATTTGAACTTGTAAATTATGGTGTCGTATTTCCATGCAGCTCTATAGTGGCAAAGGAAGGAGGCAGAACGCGGAGCAAAATGCAACACTGTACACGTCGCTGTCGCCTGGGGTCCCAGGGCATGTATAATTTCATAAAGCGTCCAAAAAGTGCAATAGGCAATTCTATGGCTTTTTTGCACAGTGTCGCTCGGCATCTGCTGTGAACTCGGTGGGGGTAGTGCGCAGACTCGCTTCCAAAGTTTGCGGCAAAAAATTAATTCCGTCTGGGTTGTATATTCAGCAACCCAGGGTCATTTTTGGGTCCGGTTTCGTCTTCTGACTAGGCAGCACAAAAGTAGCATACAGTAGCATCACATACAGTAACTGTGTACCCAGCTACCACAGGCCTAATAATATGTGCGAGGGTTCTATGCATGAGTTATGCATCAGCTAGCTAGCTATCGATGCGGGGTATGCGGGGTGCAGGGTAGGATAGGGCAGAAGCAAGGCAGCAGTGCATCAGGGGATATATGCCCCTCTTACCGCGCTCATGCCATCCAGGCGGATTCCAACAACGAAGTACATTGAAAGAGTGAGGGTGAAGGCCAGCACCGAGAAGCTTGTGAACTCCAGTAGTGTGCTGAGCTTGCTCTTGACCGGGCTGCAAGTCATGTTGATAACGGCCACTACCTATAACACAAACGCCAAGCATGCACACACACGGCCGAATTAGAGTCCACGCTAGGTGATAGAGTATCAAAATTGACAGGCTTACCAGGAAAGCAGCTTGCATCAGCAAGACCTGGTAGGCGACCTGGGCATGGAGGAAGAGCGTGGAATACATATATAGGAGGCAAGCTTGATGCAGGCACCTTCTCAGCATAAACTCACTTGTGCTAATGATCTACCAAAAACCTCCACTGCTACCAGTACCAGCTCCTGAAGCATTAGCACGGACTCCCAGTAGAAGTAACGGGGCCTGTTCAGAGCGTCCACCACTTGATGGTGAGCACAGCCAATAAATACTCACAAAGTAAAAATGATGGTAACATGCTCACTTATATCGTGTGTAAAGGAACCCAAAGCGTCTCTTCACATGCACATCATCGTTCTTGACCTTGTGCCGACGTGTCCATAGCAGCAGAAAGGACGCAAGGGGTGGAGCGACACAGAAGAGCAGAAAGGAAGCAATGCCAATGGGCAGGTATAGCACCATATGAATGCCGGAATAGCACTGCTGCTGCATATCCCTTGTCCAATATCCCTGGGACCAGGTGGCCTGCGTGGCAAAGCAGGGTGGACAGATAGAGTGAGTAGGAAAGATGGTTATCAGAACATCCAACAAGCTCATGTCTAGCTAACTACGCGCATATTTATTCAAGTTGCTAGTACCTGCTGCCGGTCAGGGAAGGGCCCTGACATGCCGTCGTCGATCCGGTAGCATGAGAAGATGCTAAGCACTGCATTAGCCCAGCCCGGATACCTGCAGTCATAATTGAGCGCATACATCATGGGAAGATGTGTTTAATGTGGTACTAGTGGTACAGCTGTGGGAAGACTGTACCCGCCCCAAGATATTGCACAGAGGCACCACCGTGTGAACACTCCATTGTCACTCACAGGATGAAGACAGCGCACATGAGCACAATGCCCAGCTGCTCTGATAACCGCAGCGTCTCATCAAGGCGTGTGAGCGTGTGAGCCAGCGAGCCTGACTGGATGGAGCTGGCGACTGTGGAATGCAACCGGGCCACTACACTACGCAGCACGGCACCTGCAGGTGATGATGGCCTGCGGCACCTGGGAAGGAAACCCCAGCTGTTGTCATCTTTTTTAGAAGCTGGCGGTGGCTCAGCAGCGCGATCTGATGCTTGCCAAGGCAACAGTCCAGAGTCACGGCCGTTGCTGGTGATGCCGGGACACTCAATGGGGCTTGCCAAGGCACATGCGCGCAGTGTCTGGCGCACTTCTTCACTGCTGGACCGCGGCCCTTCGTTGTCTACACCACTTTCACTCTGTTTTGCAGGTGAGGCTATACGTGATGTGTTGACAGCAGATCGCTTACGAATCTGGCCAGAGCGCTTCATACGTGAGCGATTAAAGACCACGAACCGCAGCGTCCATAGGCTCAGGCACACCAGCACCACAATGCATGGCAGAAGAAGTGATGAAAGTAGCTGCACCCGTGCTTGAACCGCACTGGCAGCTCCATTAAAGAGGCAGGAGGGCGAGTAGGACAGCTTGCTCTCAGCACCGGTGATGGCAGTCATGATTTCCGCCAGGCCCAACATAGAATCCGGGTAGGGGATCGGCAAGCGAGTGATGATAATGTAATACTGCGTTGACGACAACGGGCCGTTATATTGACTACTGAACGATACTGAAGTGAAACACACATTCTACCGCACCTGAACATGCACGATAAGAAGCTTTAGAACCTCGGCAGCACCCAATGCCCACTTCTTTGTATCCTTTGTGGTGACCACGACCGAGGCTATAGGGTTGGCTGGCGTTGCATTTGTTGGGGTTTCAGTAGTAGTATTATCGGCAGCGGGTTGATAAGATCGTTTGCTGCCATTAGCAGATACATCCTGCTGTTCAGGTAGCATGGCTGCTGGGGTATTATCCTGGAGATTTGTCAAGGCGGTGTAGATCACAAGGGCTATGCTGCCCAGAAAGGCCAACACCAGCAGGCTCACATTGCGTGCTGTGCTGGGGCACACACTGCATGGGGATTAAGGTATGGAGACCAAGCGAGGTAACACATAAAGGTTAGTTGCAAGACTCACTTGCACACAAACTCAGCGTTGCCGTAGTATCCGGGCAGGCATGCAGCGCACAAGTTGCCAGTGTATCCCTCTGCACATTGTGCATCAAGGTAGCCGGCGGTTGACCCAGCAAGCACAGTGTGACCCCATGAAGCACACGCCAGGCGATCAAGTGCGGCTGTGACGGCATTACCAAGCTGCTCAAGTCCATATGCGTGTTTCTGGCACAGAATCAGTATTGCCGACCGGGAGTCACCAACAACACGAGTGTTACTAAGGTGTCCAGACGTTGCCAGCTGGCTATCATTCTCTTGTAGAGGCAGTAAATCTGGCCAGCGCGTCAAGTCGACCTGGTTACCACACGCCAATTGCTGTGGGCACATGTGCATCAGGGCTGAATCCGGCGCGGAATGCCAGTATCCTGCAGCATGCACGTGAAGTAGTAGCAGATAGATGAAGCAGTGATGAAGAAAGGGCCCATCAGAAAGTGAGGTGGAACCGGCAACCGTAAGAGAAGCCGCCACACTTGCACGCACCTGGCTCTGGCACCAAGACCGCGCCACCAGGGCAGTATGCATGTGCGGGGCAAGGTAGACATGATGCTTCTCCCTCCACTGCCAGCTCGCTAAGTGCCTTCATAAGGGCATAATACCCTGGTTGCGCCAAGTCGGCATTAGACAGTGAGGGGCGGGTATCACGCCATAACGTGAAGCGACCACGGTCACAAGCCTCACATGTGACCCATGATGACCTGCCGGTGACACGTGCCCATTCAAGACTCAAAGCATCTCCTGGCACACATGGCAGCAACTGAAGTGGCACTTGCAGTTGGTCAACCTAAGGGGAAGAAGTAGTCCATTGTTATCATGCGGGCGGAGAGGAAGGATATGTTACACACCTTGTATAAGTCTGTGTCCTCAGGCGCCGTTGCCTCAAAACACAGCACGTAATCGCCCGTCCAACCACGCACAGTCAGGGTGGGCCAAACAGCCACACCGCCATGGACGTTTGCAGTAAGTGAGGAGCCCAGGGCAACACCTGGGTCCAGGTTAGCCAATGACTCGTCTTGCCAGGGCAGCTGAGGCTGCAAACGCAGTTCATCAGTCTCAATGCTGCAGTTGTTGGTGCCAGCAGGATTGGCAGGCTGGAGCTTTGCTGTTATTGTCCACGCAAGAGTATCTGCATGGAGCAGCAGTGAGACTATGGGATTCTGGCACAACCAGCAAGTTATGAGTGGCGCCCTACCTTGGTATGTAGGCTGATAGGGATTGTACAGTCGTATGGACAGCGCAAACATAGATCCAGACCGCAATTGCAATGAAGCAACCTCCGTGCTATTTATGCTGCTAATGTTACTTTGTACAGCAACGCTGTTGAGATGCAGCTTTCGCTGTGCTCCATCCACATCCGTAATTGTAACTGATTCAAGCCGCATGTAGGTGGGCGGGACAGCAAGCCATGATGCGCCACCTGCTGTGTTAGTCAGGTTTGCAGCCAGGGATGGGTCTTGACCTTGATGTCGATCCACGCTACAAGCTGCCAAGATACTTTGTAGCTGGCACACACGCTTTAAGTTAGATGGCACCAACAGACATGCAGAAGCATTTTGTGGCTGAGGGCAGGTAGCATGGATGGCCCTCGCCATCACATCTTGTGTCCACACCGGTGTGGTCTCCGCTGATGGCAGCAGCACGTTCATCAGCAGGAGGGGCCAGCAAAAAGCGCCACCACTACTAATGGAGATTGTCGCCCAAGATTCATTGTTGCCATTGTTGTTGTCACAGCGTTGTGTTGAGCCCACCGCTGCTCCTACCAGTGCTTGGTTGCCAGCTGACATGTTTACATTCCGCAGCTCTACAGCTATGTCGCCATCCACAAAAACCGCGCCACCATGACCACCAAATCTTTGGTAACGGCGTGTTGCAGCAAGGAGGAGCTGCAGCTGTGCAGATGTATTGCCGTGTACAGCGTCTAGCACGTACACAGCAGCTGCACGTCCATCGGCCACATTCTCTGAGATGCTTCCACGGGAAACTTGTACCAGAAGCTGCAGGGGGTTTGCTGTGTGCACTGGTGTTGTAAGCTCTAACAAGCTGTTGCTCTGACCCGGTCCTGCCAAGAATAAACCTGCCCCGGTGGATGCCCTGTTGCGAGCAACAACTGCATCCTGTAGCATCACGATAGCGCAAGAGTAGGCAAAGAGCCCACCACCAAAGCGGAGCGCGCTACCATCAAAAAGATTGCTGCCACCGCTAACTAGCAGCGCTGCACAGCCCACAGCTGCGATACAAGCGCCAGAATCACCTGCCCAGCTGCCATGGATACTGCTGTTGTGTATGGCCGCTGATGCTGCACTTGCTACATAAATTGCGCCCCCCCGACCTTCATGTGCCGCATTACCAATGAGAGTGCAGCTGCTTACGGTCAATACAGCTGTGGCGGCCACCTCCACAGTAGCTGCCTCCACAGTAGCTGCCACTGTGGCTCCACATACAGAGTCTGAGCTGCATGAAGACATCAGCGCGCCACCATGCAACCTCGCTACATTGTCACGCAGCACTGAGCCACTGAGGTGTAGGGAAGATCCCGCGGTTGCTGCTACCACCGCTGCACCCCCTTGGGCAGCAGTATTGCCATACAACTCGCTCTGACGTACAGTGGCCACACTACCAGGGGCGGACAGTGAGGTGTAGAGGGCTCCGCCTAGGCGACTGGCGCTATTGTTGAGAAATGTCACGTTTTCAAATGTTGCGCTGCCTCCGTCGCTCTTTGTAATTACGCATACACCACCACCATTTTGTGCCAAGTTGGCCCATGCCAACGAGTCTGCTAACTGTAGACCGGCGCCACGGATGACCTCGGCATATACGCCACCACCACAGTCTAAGGCTGCCTGGTTCGCGGTGAAGTTTGACCCTGCAACATGGAGCCACACACCGCGCCCCAGCTGCTTTGTGACTTTTGCTGATGACTGTACTTGCCGCTGTTGTAGCCTCCTGCCACTATGTTGCTGTGGATTGGTGCTAGCCTCCATCAGGTTTGCAATGCCACCACCCGCCACGCTAGCCACATTCCTCACAAAGGTGCAGTTATGTACAGTGGTTGGACACGATATGGCAACAATGCCTCCACCAAGGCCTTGGCATTTGTTGCCCTCAAAGCGCACTTCAAATAAGCTCAGTGAGCACATGGAACCGAGGTTGCCACGGATGGTTGCAAAATTTGTTAAAAGCTGTTGCTGCTGCATGACTGTATCAGCCCGGAACTTGGGCGTAGAAGAAACCGCCAGGGCACCACCATAGCCGCTGGCAACGCTGGTTCCCAGCCTATATAGGGTGCTGCCAGCGGTGTTGTTGGAGAGGAGGCTAGTGTGAATGCTGACATGAGTATTCAATGCACCCGATACAGGGCTCAATACCGCCATAAAGCCACCAGCCCCACCAGCGAAATTACCAACCGCTTGCACATTTTCCAGAACCACCTGCGCATGTATGGAATAGCAAGACCAATACATGAAGCACTAAAACATAATCTTTGTTCCACTTACCCAGTAATAGACTTTGCGCTGGTTGCTGAGAGCGTCTGTGGGGCTGGGCAGTGGGGCAGCAGCCACTCGGACCACCCCGCCATCCATGTACGCTCCGTTGCCAGCAAGACGTACGCCACCAGATACCACCAGCACAGCATCACCGGTGGGTGCCACTTGGGACAACAGCTTTGAGCCCTGAAAATGACCATGCCTTTTGAGAACACATACACCACACTTGCAAATATAAAGTAGGGTCAATATGATACTCACTGGCTCTGGAACTTCAATGTTGATGGCCCCGCCTGCCCCACGGAGCGCGGTGTTGTGCAAAAGCTGGCTTCCACCGGAAATGGTGATGTTGTTGGGTAGTGTGGCAACAGATAGTAGACCACCTGAGCCTCCTGCCTGATTGTCTGCTGCTATGCTGCGCGCTGACACCTCAACGGTTGTCAGCCTCTCACAGAATACTCCACCACCTGTAGACATGTTGTATCATCTACTTGATACCCCATCCATTGTGGGTACATGCTCACCGTCACCGCCTGCTCGGTTGCCTGAAATAGAAGACTCATTGTGAAGATGAAGAGCCCCAAGGAGACTAATGTAAACTGCACCCCCTGCAGCCAACCCCAGTCAGCACATCCCCTTTAAGAAGTCCACTACTACACACCATTTGTACCAGCGCTATTGTCTTGCAGGCTGGCGCCGTCAATGACCGACATGATGGACGCTGCACCACGTATATAGATAGCTCCTCCATCCATACCAGCGGAGTTGCCAAAGAAGCCGCTCCCAGGCCCACCCAGGTGAATATTCGTGATGTCAACTGCAGTGAATACTGCTCCGCCATGCTCCTGCGGGGTAGACTTGATGTAAGGTGTACATCACATACAAAATGCAAGCCTTCACACACATTGGCGGTGTTGTTGCAGATAACAGCTCCGCCGCTCAAAGTAATGCCACCGAACAGGCAGTCACTACCAACATACACAGCTCCACCGGAAGCATTTGCACTGCAGCCGCACACACGTGTACCTGCACCCGAGACAATTAATGCACCCTGCACCGCACGTTCAACACCCAAGAATCCCCCCACAAATGCGGTGTTCCCCTCAACGATTGCACCATCTGTCACCTCTACGCTACCAGTCACATCCCCGCCCACATAAATTGCACCTGCACGCATACGCGCAGTGTTTCCTATCACGTGGCCCCCACGCACAATAATTTGCCCCAAATCCCCTTTGATGAAAACAGCACCACCATGGTAGCCTTTATTTTGGCGCATACCGCCGCCGTCCAAAATCTCCAACACTTGCAATGAGGATGCAGACAAAATACCACCGCTGGTGGAGCCAGCTGCTGTGTTGTTGTCCATTCGGCTGGCGAGTCCCATTATCATCAATTTGGCAACCGGTCCTGATGAAAGGACTGGTCCACACAAATTATGTGAGATGCTGCCATTTTTGGTGACTCGAAGCAGGCCTGTTCACAAGCTGTGTGATGGCCCCATCCAAACTCTTGCATACATACATTTCTGCCCAACCTGTTTGTTTGGTTAGTATGCAATCCTCAGGAGGAGCACGATTATACTCTATTCTGGAGTTGCCTGTTGAGCATACACAAGTACATAGTGTCATGTGTGGACCAGAGGTTCTGCTATGCTACACCGCACCTGTAACATGCAGGTCAGACAAAATGTAACCATAAAAGAGAGCCGTCCTGATGTGAGCACTGTTGTGCTCCATACGGCTGTTGTTTGCCACAACAACATTATCAATATCAGAGTGGATATTTGCCACCGTGCATTCGCCGGCTGCATTTCTGGAAACAGAGCTGTAGCCGGTGATGACAAAAGACAGCAGCGCCTTGTCACGCCCGCTATCACGAGTCCACCAGGTTCCGGCCACAGCTGCTTGTCTGGCGGCCTTGTTGTTGTCAATGCTGCTGTAGTCGGATACAGTGATTGATTTGATGCAGTATACATAACAAACACCTGCAAACAAGCTTAGGTCGCAATGCAGCACGCATGCCGGCATTGAAAAAAGCCAATCTTACCTCCAGATCCACCAGCAGAATTGTTACTAACACTACTGTAGCTGTCAATGGTGGCACTCATGCACCCTGCACCAGGCATGTATACCACACCTGCATCCCAGCTGGCAACATTTCCGTTTACATAGCTTCGCTGCAACACCTGCAACTCTGACATTACAGTGTCAACCCTGATTGCGCCTCCAACACTCCTTGCAAAATTGCGTGAGAGTGATGCCCCGCCAGACAAAAGAAGAGAGCCTAGTTTGCCAACATGGATAGCGCCTCCACCTTCCGTATCCAATAAAGAGTATGCACTGTTGCCATCAATGGCACTACCATTGGTAATTTGAATGGACTCCACGGTGCCTAGGTGCAAAGCACCGCCTGGTATAGAGAGTATTTCGGTACACAAAGGGGTGCCGCCGGCCACACAAGAACGACTCACCACTTTTTCCAGCGCTGTTGCCGCTAATGGTTGACCCACAACGGAGGACAAGATTGCGCACGGGCTCCAAAACACTAAGTGCTCCCCCGCGCTCAGATGCTGTGTTGCCAACCATACGACTACCGGCAGCTAAATCAATTGTACCCTGCAACATCGGGATAGGGTCAGAGTAGGTCCTGGATATTCATACGTGGCTGTGAATGGATATGAAAAACGCACCATGCGGACAGCACTGAAAAGTGCAGCACCAGTGCCACCGCTGTTTCCGCTGATGCTGGTGTTGACTAGATGCACATTTATAGAGAAGTTGCCTCTACCAAGAAGTGCAAGGGCTCCAGAGCCCTTGAGTCCAGCAGCAGCCCCCCTGCTGGTACCTCCTGACATCAGGTGTATCAGGCGTTGCAATGGCTCTACCGTGAAGGATGATACACGTGTTGCTGGAACCACGGAATTGTTATTTAGGATGGAAGCTTGCAGAACAATATCAACAGAAGTATTAACCTGCAAAAGTACCTCTTGCCATGTATGCAATCGTATGACCAGCTGATGCATTGCTCCCACCATTGCATCCACAAGTAAGCAGGCAAAGCCATGAGCACGCAGCACTTGAGAGCAAACCAGACCCTCGGCCTCAAGCCGCCGCACACCACTCATCAGCATCACGCCATGAGTATTATACGGTTGGATGGAAGGTTCATCAGGAGGCACCATCGGTGCCAGCCGCTGCAGCGTCACATTGCGTAGAATCACCTCCTCGCAGCCCCTGCATTCCACCAGCGGTGCTGCGGGGCTGAGCGGCACATCCTCCACCACACTGTCCACAAGAAAGAACTTAGGCAGTGGGCCCAAGAATGCCACACCCCAGTGCTGAAACTCCAAAACTGGGCCGCCTTTTAAAATTGTAACATTTATGCCGCTACTGCTGCTGGAATTGGCTTGCAATCTTGCGGCCAGTCTTGGCGCTACCACCACCTGCACTGGCGGCTGTGCGGGCGTTACCCCGTCACCCATCATGCAGTGAAGGGTGGTGTCAAAAGGGATGTCATCATTATGATAATTGCTTGGTGCTGACGGCATGCCGCGGATGACCAAGCGGCAGGTGCGGGTGGTAGCAGCAGATGGCGGTGGAGGCAGAGGGAAGGGCAGGGGTGTGGTGGGCACCTGCGGACGTAGAAATCGGCTTGGAGGCATTTGTAACATCGGTGTGGAAGGTGTGGGAGTTGGTGGTGTAGGTGGTGGACGCGGTGGCAGACGGGAAGGGCCAGGGCAGCCTGCAAGCATGCAGGTAAGTAGTAGGCAACCATGTGCTCATCAAATGGAGCTTTTAGGGAGGCGACATATCTATCTTGATTTGTGATGGTCACCCCACCGCATGCAGAAGAGCTCACCCCATGTTGCACGTGTTGTGACGTCCTGAAATACCAGATACCTTCTGCCAGTAAGGATGTCCTGGGAATCAGCGGTGAGGGTAGCCACTGTCCATACACTGTCACCCTCAACGCGCTGTAAGTGCATTGCAGAAATATCTGCCGGATGAGTCCCAGAAGACAATTGCACATAAAGCAACAGCGGTGAAGCGCTGGCATGCTGTATCGTGAAACGAGACATGCCTGGCCATGTATATTCACCACCTGACAACCAAACCTCATTATACTTGCGTTCATAGACAAGCTGGTAGGTGGCATTTATGCCGTCATCATTATCTGTTGCTATAAGCTCAGGGAACGTTGCTGGTGAATATCCGTCTGTGTTTCCTTGTGAACCATGCTTCCATCGCCAGCCTTCGGCTAGGGGTCCTGAGTCAATAAAATCTCGGGCCTCCAAATTGAAAGCTCCGCCTCTGGGGGTGTGCACCAGACTTACTCGCTCCTTAGTATTGTGTCTCTGCGTCAGTTAGGCTCACCTATCAAGTAACGGCCAATATGTGGTGTTGACGTTATCATTCACTTTACAAACGTCAAACCACCCGGTCGTCGCCCATGATGGTGGAACACCCTGATTGAAGGAAATGGCACCTTGACGCTGCAAGAGCAATGCCCGTGGCTCGCCATTGATAAGTGGATCTGGAGGACCCTGGCGCAGTTGCCACTTCAGTAGCGGAACACCGGCGCCAGAGTAAGAGATGGACTTAGAAGGACAGGAATGGGATCCTGCAGTATGTACGTATGGTATGTCTTAAGCAGAGCAGGAATGGTGATGGCAACCAACTTATTACCATCGGCGTACAGGTATACCAAACGGTATGTAGCTCTGATACTATAAGTAGTGCCCCAGTAGTAGGAATCAGACATCTCAGGGTTGCTGCAATCACTGCCTACTTTGTTGGTAAATGACACCGCGCACAGTATTGATGGTGACAAACGTAAACGATCACCAGCAGGCACTGTATCGGCTGCACTGGAAGACGAATTGGTTGATGCTGTTGTAGCTGTTGGGGTGCCTGCTGGAGTACACCTCACACCCACAGCCTCGCCCAGCTCACAGTCGTGCACGCCCCAGCCATTATGGGCGCATGTAGCCAGGGATTTCTCGTTGCCAGCACATACTACCTCATCCAGCAAAATGGACGTAGGACTGCCCCCGGCCGCTGGGCCGCTAAAGGCGCCGCAGCACAGGGCCGTGCCGCCGGACATGCCCAGCTGGTTGCAAGCCACCATGGCGGCGTGTTTTGTGAACCTGCAACCCACTAGGTTCACAACTGTGCACCATTGCCCATACATATGGGCTTGATTGCATGGTACCTACCTGTCATCACAGACTGCGCCCCATGTGCCATTGAAAAAGATCTCCAGTCGGCCCTCAAAAATCATTGAGCCGCCGATCAAGCGCAAATCTCCATCAGATGGAGGCGGTGATGGCGGTTGCGGGGGTGGTGAAAGGGCTGGGGGAGTCGGTGAAGGGGGTATCGGTGGTGCTAGTGGCGCTGGTGATGGTGGTGATGGTGGGCGAGGTGACAGTGGCCTTGGTGGTATGGGACGCCATGGTGGTGGTGGTGGTGGCAATGCATACCCAGTACAATGGACACCAACGGCTTGTGTGGCAGCATTACAGTTGTGTCTGCCCCAGCCCAAATTCAGGCACTGCTCAAGCCTGGACTCGGTTCCACTGCACAACACTTCATCCAGCAGCATGGGTGGGGGGTTGCCCCCAGCCAGTGCACTGTTATATGCTCCGCAGCACTGGTACGTGCCGCCTGTCATACCCAGTTGGGCACAAGCTACCGCAGCATTTACATTTGTGAACCTGAAAACGGTACATTAGATCAGCGAGGCACTCTATTGTGTTGGTATGGCTGCGTCCTATGTCATGCGTACTTACCCGTCATCGCACACCGAGCCCCACATTCCACCGAAATAAATTTCCAGTCGGCCCTCAAAGCGCGTCTGCCCGCCAACTAGGCGCAGATCGCCCCTTGCGTGTGGACCAGCCGGCCAGGGAGGCAATAATGGGGGACGAAGCGGGCTGTGCAGCGGCGAGGTTGCGTCCTCTGATGACGGGTATGCCATGCATGAAGCAGAGACAGGAAGCACATTGTGACGGCGTAAAGATCGGCAAAGTATCAGTCCATCGGCGGATTTGCTCGCATAACTCAACTGCAGAAGTCTCCGCAAGCTAGGAATTTCGGCCCCTCCCCACCCAAAGCCAGTTTTTGGCGACTACGCAGTAAGCCAGCCAACAAACCCGGGCGCTTTGTAACTATGTAACTAATATGTTATTGCAGGGCGAGCATGGAGTGCGTCTCGTTTTTTGCAAACATGGAGCGACCAAATTAAGCAAATTTCGCTTCCAATTTCGCGCGCCAATTTTCGCCACATTTTGCTTCAGCGTCTCTATTACGCTACGAGGCGGAATTGTCAGGCGGAATCGGGCCAATTGGCCGAAAAGCTATTTCCTCCACACCCAAAACCCGACTTGCACATGCTGAGGCATTTCCCAGGTCAAGAGGCCTATTCTGATCTCTAACACATCCACACAAGCATGAATGGACGTAAATGGACGTCTAGTGTTGCGTTTGGCAAGGAATTAGCGGGAAACGTTGCCAAATGTCGGGTTGATGGGTAGGCGGAAACATGGCGGAATGCTTTTGAAGCAACCGGCAGAACTATTTCCGCCAATAAGGCGGGCGGAATTCCAAAAATGTTCGCCCACCGAAGGCGGGCAAACATTGCGCCCCCATCCCTGGACTTGGTAGACTTCGCCCCTGGCGCCTGGAAAGCCACTCTGGGAAAGAATTGTGACGGGACAATCACTCCTTGACATTTGTCCGGTGATAACTGTTGTGCTGCGTTATCCTTACAGTAAAAGGACTAGCTAGCAGATGGCAGACCACCATTTCCACAACACGCCACTGCAATAACCTCCTCGACCGGACAAGTGTGGCAGGACAAACCAGCAATCACAATTTGGACCGGGTGAGGCCGTCACGTGCCCTTTCGAGCCGCAGCTAGCACCAGAAAGCATTTTAAGAATCTAGGAAACTATAGGAAGCAATATTAGACTGTTTGGTGAGGGTCGCGGTGGGGGCAATGTCGACGCATTTTCCGGCGTTCCTAACACGTTTAATTGTATTTATAGCTAAATATGACTATATTATACTAACGAAACATATCTGATTATTCAAAGAGCGAGAATAGCGTTGGTGCCGGCTCATCGTGCCCGCTCCCATCCCGTACCTCCGTAGCTCGGCACCTTCCTACACCAGGACCATCACCACTCTGGGAAAGGATCGTTACCGGACAATCGCTCCCTGACCGGACAATTGTCCGGTAATAACCTCCTTGACCGGACAAATGTGGCCGGTTACCGGACAACTGTGTTGAATACTGGACAATCACCCCCTTCCACGGTTACCGGACAAAGGCACCCGCTGGCGCCCGGACAATAACGCAATCTTCTCGCGGTTTCCCGGACAAATGAAGCTCTTGTTAATCCCTCTAATAGGAAGCCCTGATCATTCTTTAATATAATCAAAGCACTGAAGCACTCAATACACAAGCTAATTCTGCCCCAATTATTAGTGGCCTAGTTAGCCTAGTGCCCTAATCGCTCCAATGTGAAAGTCCAGTTGCCTTTGTCTCAGGGGAACGCTGAACAGCCGCCTAGCCACTTTTGCATGGTGTAATTACTTATGACAACCTAACTATCAGTTGGTCCATCTATGGCTTCCATCCTCCGCGGGGACGGACCCGCACAGTCTTCACAGCTGAGTTGCAGATTACTTAAAGCTTGAGTCGTATATACATATTACGTCTATTGTGTAGGAAATTGAGAGGCTGCTTCTATGCAAATGGGACGCGGTCAACATCGTCAATTCGCTGTCAACCCGTTGCTTGCGCACGGTTGCCGCAAAGGTGTACAATGATCAAGCCGTAGACAGATACCGCCAGCACGACTAGCCCAGTTGCAGGATGCCGAGGCCCTTCACGCATGAGCTTCCATGCGACGGGTGTGGGTGCACTACGTCCACCAGAAGCATCACCGAAACTGTCCCACATGCATGCGCCATCTGAGTGTGGGGACCGCTACCTCCCACCAGGCTCAGACCGCCGGCTGCCGACCGTGGGTTGCGAGAATCAAACCAGGGTTCACAGGATCGCAACAAGGATCGATACCAAATGTTACATATCGCCAGGCGCGATATATAAAAGTCAGTACAGATAGTTGTCGAGATTGTGAAGCAGATCATTGATGTATAGCGGCTCAGTAGAAGCTGCTACACAGAAGCTGCTACACAGAAGCTGCTTCCCTGGGCTGCCAAGCGTGGGGCATGCCCACACAGTAAGGAAACCACATGCTTGTCGTGCCAAAGGCACAGTCTGAGCCGAGAGGCTCAATCATACATGCAGTGCAGGCAATTGCGTCAGACAACCCGAGCACAGCCACCAAAGCTAGTCATCTCCAAATGCTGACAAGAGCACAGAAGACGGTGCAAGCCAGCTGAGGCAGCAGTGCGCCAGGCCGCGACGCATCGTCATTCAGACGCCCCTCTGTCGCCCATCTGTGCCCCTGACCCCGGGTCACCAAGCGTCACCACCGTGATTCCGCCCCAAACTTACATCATAACGAAAGGCCCATGCGAGACGAGCCCGAAATCCGAGCGAGCAACAAATATTCATTTATTCGATTTGATACGTCCTTATGGCTGAAGGGACCCGGGTTCGAATCCAGATGAAGCCCAATTATGCACGGGTGTAAGATTGGTGAGAGACCAATCGGTGATCCCACGAATGAAATAGGTCGTGGTGCAGGCAGAGTCCGAAGTTGGTGGTCGTAAAACAGGAGCGCCAGGCTCTGGCAAGTTGCTCTAACTGGCAGTGCTCCGCAGCTTTAATGCGGCGTTTCCCTAGCGGCATAGGGTGATGGCATGGATCGGGTGGCTTTGGTGTGCTATGATGATGGTGGCTGTGATAGGGTGGGTGATGCTGCGTAGAGTTCGTCTGTCAGTGCTAGGGTTGCGCTCGTGGACAATTCTCCGTTAATCCAATGCTAGATCCTACGGATCAGTGTAACCTTTCTTTCTTTCTTGTCAATTAGTGCATACATATCAAACGCATGCAGTATAATAATGTAATGAGGAGGTAACGCCAGAGATGAACCCATATAACCGCCAGAGTCCAAAACAGGACTAACACTGTTCCACCATTTCCATCCTAGTGCCTGCATTCTCCAGCCTGCATTCAGGCTACACTCGCATTAAAACAATACACACACAACTGGCTTTGCTTTCAGCATGATGGAACTGTAAACCGCTTCGATTAGGTGGTGTTGGAAGCGCCATGCGGCCCAGACTATCCACTTCCGTTCCATCCCTCCCATGGCTTCCATCATTATAAGGACGGATTTATGCGTTTCACATGCGTTCAGTGCGTTTTGCATGTGTGTGAGCCTAGGCGCATGCGTGCCCAGAACACAAGACACAAGCTGGCCGCGAGGGCGCGTGTGTGTGCCGGTATGCGTGCCATACACGCATGCGCCTTGGGTTCCGTCGGGTGGGATATTGGCAGGGGTCGAGGTGTGGATGTGGCATGGGTACTGCACCTGGCACCCTACCCAGACCACGCTCCAGCCCCACCCACGCATGCAAAGGCCAACACCCAGCCCTGCGCTCTTGCCTATGGCCGTGTCTATACATGAGAGGGATGGGAGTGCAGTATGGCTGTGTGATTCCGTCGGGCGGGTGGGATATTGGCAGGGGTCGAGGTGTGGATGTGGCATGGGTACCGCACCTGGCACCCTACCCAGACCACGCTCCGGCCCCACCCACGCATGCAAAGGCCAACGCCCATCCCTGCACTCTTGCCTATGCCCGTGTCTGTACTTGAGAGGGATGTGAGTGCAGTATGGCTGTGTGATTCCGTCGGGTGGGTGGGATATTGGCAGGGGTCGAGGTGTGGATGTGGCATGGGTACCACACCTGGCACCATACCCAGACCACGCTCCAGCCCCACCTATGCACACAAAGGCCAACGCCCAGCCCTGCGCTCTTGCCTATGGCCGTGTCTATACATGAGAGGGATGGGAGTGCAGTATGGCTGTGTGATTCCGTCGGGCGGGTGGGATATTGGCAGGGGTCGAGGTGTGGATGTGGCATGGGTACCGCACCTGGCACCCTACCCAGACCACGCTCCGGCCCCACCCACGCATGCAAAGGCCAACGCCCATCCCTGCACTCTTGCCTATGCCCGTGTCTGTACTTGAGAGGGATGGGAGTGCAGTATGGCTGTGTGATTCCGTCGGGTGGGTGGGATATTGGCAGGGGTCGAGGTGTGGATGTGGCATGGGTACCACACCTGGCACCATACCCAGACCACGCTCCAGCCCCACCTATGCACACAAAGGCCAACACCCAGCCCTGCGCTCTTGCCTATGGCCGTGTCTATACATGAGAGGGATGGGAGTGCAGTATGGCTGTGTGATTCCGTCGGGCGGGTGGGATATTGGCAGGGGTCGAGGTGTGGATGTGGCATGGGTACCGCACCTGGCACCCTACCCAGACCACGCTCCGGCCCCACCCACGCATGCAAAGGCCAACGCCCATCCCTGCACTCTTGCCTATGCCCGTGTCTGTACTTGAGAGGGATGGGAGTGCAGTATGGCTGTGTGATTCCGTCGGGTGGGTGGGATATTGGCAGGGGTCGAGGTGTGGATGTGGCATGGGTACCGCACCTGGCACCCTACCCAGACCACGCTCCAGCCCCACCCACGCATGCAAAGGCCAACGCCCATCCCTGCACTCTTGCCTATGCCCGTGTCTGTACTTGAGAGGGATGGGAGTGCAGTATGGCTGTGTGATTCCGTCGGGTGGGTGGGATATTGGCAGGGGTCGAGGTGTGGATGTGGCATGGGTACCACACCTGGCACCATACCCAGACCACGCTCCAGCCCCACCTATGCACACAAAGGCCAACGCCCAGCCCTGCGCTCTTGCCTATGGCCGTTTTATATATGTGAGAGGGATGGGAGTGCAGTATGGCTGGATGAGTAGCAGAAGGGTGACACGTGTGTTCCCAGGCGTTGGTAGCCCCCAGGGGAGCGCGCGCGTGGGTTGCTCGTCTTCGGGTTGTCTCTTGTCGGGGGTTTCGTTTGAGGTATTAGGTGCGCGAGCTGTCTCCACACCGCCTGGTCCTGTGGGCTCAGGAGAGCACAGGGAGGCGTTTCTCGTTTCGCGGCTAGGCTTGCTGTGCGCGGGTAGGGCAGGTCAGCCGTGGGCTTGGGTTTCTAGCGCTGATTTTGTGAGCGCTCTCGCCAGTCCAGAGACTGGTAGGCTACAGAGGCCGTGTGTCGGGCCCGGGTCGGAGGCAGGCCCACAGCTGTAACATTAAAGACATCTTACACCGGGGTCTGGACAGACCCCGGCTTTAAGGAGCTCCTCAGTCACCAACTGTGGGTTTCCAAGACCAACGACCGACCCTGGGACGTGAGTCCGGATACCCCCAAAATTTGCGTCAAATGCCCTCCCATGTAACTCCATAATATTCAACACAAATACAAAGCCCACTCCAATGTGATAGCAAGCAGAAAACGCCCCTCAGCGACGAGTTCCCACCCGATCAAAATCCAAAAAACCCAACTTCACATCACAGACTCCTGTGCACCAGGGTCCGTGCGGACCCCGGCTTTATGATCGCGGTGTTTGGCTTTATGATTGCGGGTTTACAAGAAGGGGCTTTATGATTGCGGATTACAAGAAGGGGACAGTGTAAACACCGGCTTTATGATTGCGGGTTTACAAGAAAGGGACAGTGTAAACACCGTCATGGCACAGGGGAACCACCGCTCCGAAGAGCTCAGCCAACCGCCATCCCTGCTGGCTGCCGACCTTCCTCACAGCTGCGTAGGTGTGTCGAAGCTAAGCCAGAGCCCGCCAAAGCCACACCAGACACAGCATCACGATACGCGCGGCTCATGAATGCACCACTTTGGCGGCAGCACCCACGCATAACAAGGCATGTCAGGCCAGAGGCCTGCCGACATCCCCATCAAACGCAAGCACCACTCATTTTCGCATATGCGCATGTTCGGAATTAACGCATAATGTCTGGGCCCAAAGGGCCATGTCTGATTGTCTGGGAAAGTCTGTGCCGAGACAACACAAAGGGAAACCCCGCCAGAACCGGACCCAACCAACAAAACACAACGAAGCCTCTCCACGGGCACACCGCCCCCCACCCGCCCCACCAGCAAACGACACCGACCCTTCAAACAGGCCCTGCGTGCGCCCGGAGGCGAACTGGCTCACCGGCAGCCCGGGCGCCCGGGCAACAGCCACCCGGGTACACACTAACCCACACCCGGGACGACCCACGACCGATGAAAACCAGCCGCTCTGCCGGTCCCAGAACCGGCATGCTACGAACGACACCAGGTAACCTCACTATCCGCAGAGCCAGCAAAGCCGCCGGTAGAGACGACTGCGGACCAGGCGCCACGAGGACAGGCGCCGAGGAGCACATCGAGGCTGGCACCACAACTTGCGCCGGGCCACGAGCGGCCATCAGGGCCATCCGCAACCTGCACACACTTCACACACAGAGGCCGCAACAAGGAATGCCCTATGTATAGACAAGATGGACAACTTGACCGACCCTGGGTCAATTTTGCATACTTTCTGAATAGAGCGTTCACGAGCGCCGAGCAAGTGCAATCGAAAGGCCGCGTGGAGCGGCCTTTCGGCCGACCTGGTTTTTACTAACAGCTTTAATATGCAAGCGCTGTCGGATAACATTGTGGGTTCTCAGAGAAGCCTAAAATTTTTGGGCTGAGCCCCCCCAGCGAAGCGTTCCAGGGGGGGCGAAGCCCCTCCAAAACACCCCTGTCCCTCACCCTCGTCAATGCTTTTTTGGCAGCAGGAGACTGGTGCTGGGCGGCACCGCTCTGGGCCAACGCGTTGCTGCCCAATAACCAACGGGCAGCGGAAGCAGAAGAGAATAGCGCGGATCCCGACTTCAGCCCGGAGGGAGCCGAGCCCCCAGCGCCACCGAGACCAGGTATGGAACAGCGCCACGTGCGTCTCAGCACGTGCCACGCCCTCAAGACAGTGGGGGACGCTGTGAGATTGGGGGCCCTGGTGGCAGCAGGGACACCGCCAGCCGACACGGAGGAATGGCGGCAGTGGGTCAGTCAGCATCTCTCCCCCACAGCGCCGGAAGGCTTCAGAAGGAGCCCGACGCTGCAGGCTATCCAGCTGCTACTTGCAGACATCAGCCCAGAATGGCGAGCAGCGGCGGAGCAAGTGGAGCAGCAACTCAGCGCTGGAGGTCAGCCGCCGGCGCAGACGATGGAGACAGTGCGGGCTCAGATAGTAGGCAGGCTAGGCTGGCGCAGGGGCTTGCTGATGCCCATAAGGCTCCAGCGCTTAACAGTCAGCCAGGCCACGGCGATGCTACTGCGACCAATCGAACAGCGGCGGACCCAGCTACACGCGGACTTCGCCAGGGAAGCCAGAGGCGAGGCAGCAGCCACCACGACAAACGCAGCGGTGACAACTGCGACCACGCCTACAGGCACGAACCCTGTGCGCGCCATGCTGAGCAGGATGTGGCACATACGGTGGGAACGGGAACACGTGGAGGTCCTGTGGCGGCTGGCAGTGGATGGAGTACCGTTGGCTGGAAACGGCCACGTCAGTGGAGCCCAGCAGCAGGAAGCGTGTGGATGCGGCGCCCACGGAGGAACGCACGGCGCACCCTGCTCGCCGCGAGCACATCACTTCTGGGAGTGTCCCGTGGCGCAGGCAGTGCTGGAGCAGATTAACGCGGCGATGGCGAACACCATCACTCGGCAGCAGCTATGGCTAGCAGAACCGCCTCACGGAGTGCAGCAAGCAGTGTGGGACGTGGTGGTACTAGCCGCCCTCTCGGCCATGGAACGCGCCCGGACGAGGTTGAGGGCAGTTACCAACGCAGGGCCCCCAGAGGGTATGGAGACTGAGCCGGTAGAAATCGCTGAAGCGGAAGCGGTGACAGGGTTTTGGAGGCGGCTGCAGGACTTCGCAAGATTAGGGGTGCCCAGGAAGGGGTGGAGGGAGGTAGGCACAGCGCACCCCCTGCTAGCCGTGCAGGGCGGGCGCATTAAGCAAGGTTCAGCAACCTGCTTAGTCAAGTCTTGTCAGCTCGCAACTGCTGCTTATAAGCGGTGCTAGATAGAGTGTAGATGAGACGCGGTTTGTGTGTGTACGTGTGTGTGTGGGTGGTACCGTTGACGGTGACGTATGTTCACGACCCTTGTGGTGGCGGGTAGGCGCTCGGTTGCGTGCTTGTCCCCTCTGCGGTAGGTGACTCGATTGAGTTGGTGGTTTGGGCTGTAGCTTTGGCGGCTAGGTGCGGCGGCTTTGAGCGTTCTCGCCGGCCCTGTCCCTCTTGCTACGTGTGGCCTGCTGATGAGTAGCAGAAGGGTGACACGTGTGTTCCCAGGCGTTGGTAGCCCCCAGGGGAGCGCGCGCGTGGGTTGCTCGTCTTCGGGTTGTCTCTTGTCGGGGGTTTCGTTTGAGGTATTAGGTGCGCGAGCTGTCTCCACACCGCCTGGTCCTGTGGGCTCAGGAGAGCACAGGGAGGCGTTTCTCGTTTCGCGGCTAGGCTTGCTGTGCGCGGGTAGGGCAGGTCAGCCGTGGGCTTGGGTTTCTAGCGCTGTTTTTGTGAGCGCTCTCGCCAGTCCAGAGACTGGTAGGCTGCAGAGGCCGTGTGTCGGGCCCGGGTCGGAGGCAGGCCCACAGCTGTAACATTACATACCTTACATACCTGTCCGTGCGTGCGTGCGTGCGTGCGTGCGTGCGTGGCTGCGTCGGCAAAAAGTATCATACTGGCATAAACTGCGACTGCCACGTATTAGTATTTGCTATTGTCTATTGCATGTAAATAGGTGGCAGGGAAAATTCGGGCGGAGCGAGAAGTGCCTTTGCGCGTCCAAGGACAATTGACTTTCGCGAGGTCGCGAGGATAGTTACCTACGCCCGCGTTTATAGGGTCTATGTAGCAATCTATGTTGGCGGCAAGCAACTCGGGGAACTAAAGCGCGAGAGTGTGGCAACTTGCGGAGCCATGTCTGTCGCCCCTCCTAAAATGCCGAGGAGCCCCGAGGTCGCTCCCACCCCGAGCCCAGCCCGAGGAGTGTCCGGCATCGAGGAGGTCTGGAGCGCGGTAGAGGGCTACAAAATGCTTGGACTTGGGGCCCTTGACTCGCGTAGATGTGGGCGTGTGGGATTCAGGCACGCGTGCCTTGTGCTGACCGAGTCCTAAGCCCTGAGCTGGATCATCGTCAGCACGGGTCTAAATCTCATCCGCTTGAAGCAGCCACCCAGCCTGTGACCATATTGGGGCTCAGCCCATTTTCCAGCTGTACAAAGCTGACACCCCTTGTCACAGAGCGGTTACTGAGAGTTGACCGCGACTTCACAGCCAACATCCCGAGCGAGCATGAGCATGCCAGGAACCCCGGCCCACTCCCCACGAGGTCCACGACTTCTTCCCACCCTTTCTTTAACATTTTCACAGAGTGATTACCGAGAGTTGACTGCGACTTCCCAGCCACCATCCCGAGCATGCGCATGCCAGGAACCCCGGCCACTCCCCACGAGGTCCACGACCTCTTCCCACCCTTTTTATAACACTTTCACAGACCGGTTACTGAGAGTTGACCACGACATGCCAACATCCAGCGCATGCCATGAACCCCGGCCCATTCCAACTCCCTCCCGGTCCACACCCTCCCTCCGCATGGACCTCGTCCCCAGCCTCGTCCCACCCTTTCCAGACCGAGAAGCAGCACACTCAATAGGCCAAATCATTCCTCGGTAAGGACTCATACAGCAGGGCCAGGAAAACTGATGCGGCCGGGGGCGCCCAAGTAGCTGGCGAGGGGTTTGCGAGGGGTCTGCCTGTTTATCTTGACCATGGTTAGGTGGGGTTGGCTCCTGCGCCTGAGGTGCGCTGGCATTCATGTGAGGGCGCCCTTACTTCACACCCCTTGCAGTGAGATGTATGGCAAGCATGGCGTGCGCACCCCACCGCCACGTGAGTTTGTTGGGCTGCAGCGGGCCGCACACAATCAGCCAGCTGCAGGCTGCAGATCTGTGATGACCATGGTAGTTGCACGCCTTGCTGAGACCGACACCGAACTAATCCTTGCTTCTCCCTCGCATTGGTTACACAGGAGCCAGGTCCAGCAGGCCGGGGCCAACAATTAGCCAGGGATGAACAACCCTAATCGTTAACTGGTTTTACTGGTGAGTGCAAGATACTTGGGTGCATTTCGGTAGGAACTATCGGACGTGCATTGGGGATGCGCCAGCACTCACAAGAAGGGGTTTGCCACCGCATACATGTAGGGAAGCTAGGAAAGCGTCACCATGTTAGTGAGCATAGACTGTAGCCACAACGGTTGCTTGTACTCTCTCTATGTAATCAGCCGCATGTGCTTCAGGCAGGGTGTGTGCACATACATAGCAGTAGCAGCACACAACTCACGGTGAATTCCTCCACACTCCTTGCATACAGGGCAGTCGTTACATCATTGTTCAAGAAGCCGCTGCTTTGTACCGGGGCCATGGAGCAGCTAGCTAAGCTAGCTAGCAACACTAGACAGGACGCTAGATAGGGAGCAGGCAGAGGCACACGATGAAAGTAAGGCGAGTGAGGAGTCAGAGTGGCGTTTGGCACTGAGGAAGGGGAGAGTATGAGGATGGCAAGCAAGGAGAAATATGTGGAGGTGGTGTCGATGCAGGAGGGGAAGTTGTGTAGGGTGCTAGAATCTATTTGATTGGTACTGAACATGATAATGCTCCATCCTAAATGAGGGTGGAGCGAGCTGGTGCTGCTGCAAGCCTTCCACGACAATTGTCCCCGCCGTCCCCGGACATTGTCGCTGGTTCCCTGACAATCTTGAAAGGTTACCGGACAATCGCAAAAGGTTACTGGACAATTGACCCCAAGCCTTCCCGGACAATCGCCCCCGCCGTTACCGGACAATGTCGCCGGTTACCGGACAGTTATTATCCGGACAAATTGTCCGGAAAATAAGTCCAATTGTCCGGCTACGGAGGGGGTGTATTGTCCGGTCGCGGAGACCCCTATTGTCCGGTAACGCCGACCCGCCCTTTTCCCAGAGTGCACCATACAGCAATATTTGTTAGAGAAATTATACCACATGGTTGTATATGTATAACCCAAGCCCTCGAGGCCACGGGAGGTGGATCCAAAACGCTGGGGGGAGTCTCGGCCATATGGGGGGTGTTGGAAGTCGTGTTTGACACGGCCGTGAGCCGGAACTGACGTGCATTGCTGCAGGAGCAGAAAATATATGTATTTACATGTATCTAATTAATTTCAGCTGTCAGAGGCGGGTTGGGCGTGTGTTTCACGGGTGCTGGGTCCATTTTGGGGCAGTTTTGACCCCCTGCCGTACAACTCCAAACATACGACACTGGAACCCTGGCCTAGAGATGCCAACATAGTGGAAATGTTGTTTAACTAAGCTATGTTCAAGGTTTGACTGGGCCAGGGTTCTGGCAATAGTTATAAGGTTGCCAGGATTCATGTCCCCATGCATGGCGCTCCCCCCATGTGGTGCTACCGCTCCCGGGACGTTCACTCCTGGGGGGGGGAGATGTAACACGGGCCTGGCGGACTTAGCCAGGGTTCGTGGCGAACACGTGTCAGAACCACGCAAGGCTATTGCCTTCACTTAATAGTGAGTTCTGTAACTAAGACTACTTTAGTAGCACTGTGATTATCGGGCACAGTAAATAGGGAGACGCACACGCGCGACTCTCATCCGGTACGGGGCTAGGTGAACCCGGCTATATATAGCACTCGTCAGGGCCGCTTGGAGGTTACTTTTACAGTATTGGGAGGATCGTCTCCTTCCCGGTGCCTTTCAATGCTTAGGGGTCTAGCACCCTGTAGCAGAAGCCCTTCTTTCTCGTTCTCTCTCTGGCCTGCTGTCCGCGGCGCCTCGTCGCGGTCTACAAAGGTCTGTGAGGTAAGCTGCTCTGTCGTTATATGTTGCTTAGTGACTAGAGCCAGCGTTACAACCCGGGCGCTATGACACTCCAAGGGGGCTCACATGTTGGGGGCACAACGTGAAGCAAGCGAAGAAGGGGCGCCAAACCAGCCCAGCTAGTCACCTGCTCACCTAAGCTTTACAGGGTACAGACGTGTGTGCTAAGAGGAGGCGTAGGAGGCGTGTAGACAGGGATTCCCTGGCCCTGCCATACTCTTAAGCAGACGGGTGTGCGGGTGAAATCTCAGCAGGCCTTGTTTAACATTAGGGCTCGGTGCTATGGAAAGCAGAGGTGAAGTTGGACAAGTTGACATGAAGTTTCGGGGTGGGAAGGGGCCCCATCCAATGCCGCGGGGAAGGGGCCCCATCCAATGAGGGTCGCGGCCGAAGTCGCAGAGACTTCCGCCGCAGGGGAGTGATATATATAACCCTAGTGGAGCGAAGCTAAGGCGTTTCCTAAGGCGTCTCCTAAATTGCTATGAAGTAAGGAAGTAAATATAGTCGAATGACAGTCAAGCCTCGCCGACCGCCAAGCGCTGAGCGAGCAATGTACTGTGCGTTAAGCTTTGCAACTGATCGCACCTGGTGGTGGAGTAGCCTCGTCAACATTGAATGCTTCTGCGGGCACACAGAGAATTGAGGGTGAGCAAGAAGTGAGGAGGCAGTGAGAGGAACCTATCTATGAATCATCATCTCCTTGTCATGGCCGCTTGGGCATGCAGTTCAGCGTAATATCAAAGCTTTCGTGTGCATTAATAGGTCGACCGAAACAGACAAGCTTGCGTTCCAGTCCGAACGCCCTGAACAGCTTAGCGGTACTGAACACTGGGCTCGTTCCCGGCTTCCCCATTCCGCGGGGAACCGCCCCGCTCGCACAGGGACAAGCGATCGCATTCTGAGCGGTAACGCGGCCCCGCAGCAGTCCAGGCCGCAGCGAGCACGCGCGCCTGTCCCTACTACTATTAATTAGGAACAGGAGCCGGTATGTTCCAACCACGAATGAGTGGATCTTGTTAGAATCATGGTTGGGTGCACCTTGTGAGGGAGCAGCAGCCGTGAGGAGCAGCACCAAGAACGCAATTAATGCGCGCAGCAGCGGAGACGTAGGTAGTTGGGACATTTCCTCCAAATCAATTTTGGTGACTCAAAATAGCCTGTAGTTATTTACCAAGCGTGTGCCAACAAGTGATGTATGGACTTTGTTTTCGGGCCGAGCTCGCTCGCCGGGCTCGCTCGATCGTACGTTCTAATTCTGCCTTGATGAGTCTTGATGAACGCTCACTAAAGAATGATAAGACACTCGTATTTACCACCAAACGACCGCCGAACGTAAATGCGGGCGTGACCGACTCCCTCATTGGGGGTGTTTGCTCCTGATTGGTTGCTCCAAAAATTGGGCGCAAATTTAGTTTACGCCCAAATTTGCGAGTTCCCTTTCCATTGCGCAACTGTGCGCCATGGTTACTAGCGCGCAGGAGCCTCTGTCTCGCTCCAAACAAAGGCACAGACCAGGGGTGCGCGCCCCTGGCACAGACAACGTGCCGTTCTGGGTAGACCCTTCACGCTACCTCGCCGCCCACGGCTGCCCTCGCACCACCTGCCCGCCCCCACGGGCGGGTGCGGGGTGGGCGGCATGTTCTCCCCGTTCACTCAGACCCTGCACGCATGCATATTCAACGCGCGTCAATGCTCGGCCGGCGGTTTCCATTATTGCGGCCTCCCGAGCGATGCCGGTCCGGCGGTTTCGACATCCCCTGCACATGCCGTCGGCATAATGCCTGCCTGTCCCTTTTGCTGCCTCTGTTCTTTTTGCTGTCTCGGTTCTTGTCCAAGATGCATACATACATTCTGCAGCTCGACTGCGGGATGTCCTAGCAATGTCGCCCAAGAAACCGCTTCACTTCCACCATTAGGTTGCGATCCGTCACATTACATTACACATTCTTGCGTATAGTACTCGCGGGTATGCTGTTCGCTCCCTGTCCAAAGCTCCTTCGATCGTCCAAAACCCCCGGTTCGCTCGCTCGGACATGCATGCTTGAGCACCCTCGAGTTGCCTACACGTCTTTCTACGCTCGCTACATTTTGGGCGTGCTTCCCTGCGCCACTTCCAAAGAACGTGACCACCACACCTGACAAGCCGTCCATCGCCGGGAAGGGCGCACTTAACCTTGGTCCCTAAGGGACTTCTGCTCCCACCGACCCAACCCCAGTGCGCGCGATGCAGCGTAGGATGTGGCGCACAGTGCGGTGGGAGCGGGAGCAGCTGGAGATCATGTGGCGCCTGCCAATGGACGGCGTGCCACTGGCGGGAAACAGTCACATTAGCGCAGGCGTGGAGGCATGCGGTTGTAGCAGCGCACGGAGCACCACATTTCTGGGAGTGCGCTGTAGCCCAAGCAGTGAGGGAGCAGATTAACAGCGCGGTGCCGACATCCATCACCCGTCGCCAGCTGTGGCTAGCAGAACCGCCGGAGGGGGTGCAGCAAGTGGTGTGGGATGTGGTGGTGCTGGCCGCCCTGTCAGCCGTGGAGCATGTGAGGAGACGGCTGAGGGCGGGGACTAGAGCGGCACAACAGCAAGGCGGCACCAATGACGAGGTTACGAGGGCGCTCCCAGCCCACTAGAGGTGGCGAAGGCAGAGGCCGTCACAGGTTTTGGAGGCGGCTGCATGAATTTGCAGGCCTAGGGCTACCGCGGAAGGGGTGGCGGGAAGTGGGCGTCGGGCATCCTTTGCTAGCGGTGCAGGCTGGCCGCATCAGGGTACGCCAGCCTGGAGAATAGCAGGGCGGAACTCGAGACAAGGTGTGCAGCCGCTACTTGTCACCCACCCCACTGCCCAGACTGCACCAGCCGCCCCCGCACCCACCCCGACAATTGAAGCCGCTACCCCACGCCCCGACGGTCACCTAACTGTCCTGACCCTCAACACCCGCAGCCTCGACAGCCATCTCGAAATCGCCAACGTCACCATTACGGACGCCCACACACCAGACATAATTGTGCTTACCGAAACCAAAATCCCATACGCCAAAAGACACGTGGTTGGGCGTATCAAAGCCATGTTCAACGACCGGTACCAAACATACATGAGCAATCACAGCAGCTCACGCGGCAGCCAGGCCGGCGTGCTGATTGGCGTCACGCACCGCTTCAGCAAGCCCACCGGCACCGAAGCCATCGCACCACCACGAGGACTCGAGGGATACCTACTGCATGTAAAGATAGCGCCGCTACACAGCCCGCCGCTGCAAGTCCTCGGCATCTACGCACCCGAGGACCCAAACACACGCGCGCACCTGTACAAACACTGTCAAACCGTCCTCACTGCTACATGTACGGATCCCGCACAGCGTGTCATCCTGGCGGGCGACTGGAATGCCGTGCTCCACCCCTCCGACCGTAGTAGCCGACAACTAGACAGCGCCGACCTCAAGCACCAAAAATTCGCACGCAGCACCGGCGTCCACCCACAAGCGACGACCCGCACGCACACACATACATGCAAACCCACAACAACCTCACCACCCACACCAGCCGCATCGACGACATACTGCTGAGCCACGCGACACACGCCGCCTCCATAGCTGAAGGCGGCGCCACCGAGCGCACACACGAATGCGGGGGCCCTCTGGACCACCACGCACTCGTCGCCTCCATCCCCCTAGCCGCACTGCGACTCCTCCCCAACCCGCCCGCCGCCGCACCCAACACGACTCCCACAGACGCCTGGACGCAATTCCAAAAACCCACCCTTGCACAGAAGCAGCGGGCAAAGGCCGACATGGAATCCAACTACGGCGCCGCCATCTCCACCCTCGTAACCAAACTGCGCGACTCTCATGATGCCATCACCCACGCCCCAGCCAGCTCAGAGCGCGCAACCACTGACGACGAAGCATCCACCACCCGCCAAGCACTACGCACATCCCCAGCCATCGCACACACCGATGTACAAGCCCTGAGCCTCGAGCTTGACCAACTCCTACAGAAGTGTCTCTCCTGCCTCACACGACAATGCGACCGCAAACCACCGCGCACGACCCGCCCATACGCCAAACGGGCCGACAGCCGACACATCCGGTCGCTCCTGCAACAAACCAAACGGCTGCGGCGCGCGCTGAACGAACCCACGCCACCGGCTGCCGCGCCGCCCCCAAGCCCCACGCGCACCCCAACCCAAACACCCGCCCCCCAACCCCACCCTGCCCCGCCCCCCGCCCCAGACGCTGCCCCGCCACCCGAGCCCACACAGGCAGAACCCGCGGCCCCCGCATCCACACGCGAACACCTCAGTTCCCTACTGGAGAAAACGAAAACTGATCTACGCACCGCCACCGCCGCCCTACGCAAACGCCATGCACACAAGGCAATTCAGAAAATCCGCACCCTCCTCGCCACAAACCCCAAGCAAGGACACCAACGCATACTCAACGACTCCGAGGCACCTCGTGGCACCCCCGCCATACGGGACCCCGACCTACCCAACACCGTCCACACCGCGCCGACAGGCATACTGGACGCCCTGCACCGCCACTTCTCCAAACTCGCACGACCTATAGGGGGCCGCCGCCTCAACCACTTTAACCCACACACGACGAGAAACTACCCCTTTAACGCACCAGGCGCCCCAGATCCCATGCCTACACTCGCCAAGGCCAACGGCACGCCCACCACTCTCTTACCGGGCATGGCCGACCCCATCCACCAACTTCCGCCGCTGCCTTAACCACCTCAGCCGCAACAAAGCACCAGGCCCCGATGGTATCCCTAACGAACTACTCCAATGCCTGCCGTCATCCCTGCAAGACGCCATCCACCAACTCATGCTGCTCATGTGGGTAAAAGCCGAAACGCCCAAGCAATGGACGCTGTCCGACACGGTACTCATCCCAAAGCCAGCGGGAGACCCCCTCCTCATTAAAACCAAACGCCCCATCGCCCTCGCCAGCACACTCTATAAGCTATACACCTCCCTCATTACCCTCAACACCGTTCTATTCAGCGAGCAGGCCGGTATCTTTATGGAAGCCCAAGAAGGGTACCTCCGGCAGCGAAATACGGAACTGCAGATACAAAATCTTTTACACATGATTGAAGGGTCCGCCATAACAGGCCGCAACCTCTTCCTCCTTTACGTCGACTTCTCCTCCGCTTTCAATACCATCGACCAGGACAAACTTTTGCTCATCATGCATGATCTGGGCTACCCACGGGACCTCATCGAAGTGGTGCAGCAGAGCCTGTACAGTACAGCCCGCACACGCATCCGCACCGAACACGGCTCCACCGCCGACATTCTTACTGAACGCGGCACTGTCCAGGGTGACGTACTCAGCCCCATTCTCTTCATCATCTTCATGGAGCCATTGCTACGGTGGCTACACAATGGGGGACGTGGCTACCGCTTCGGATGCCTCACACACGAAGAAAACGACAAGCATAACTTCAGCTCCGGGGCCTTCGCCGACGACCTCGCCGCCGCCACATCCTGTGTCTCTGACATGCGGATCCAAGTCGAAAAAATTGAACGCTACGCCGCATGGGGTGGCCTCAAACTTAATGTCGACAAATGTCAGCTCCAAGGCGTACTGTACGGACAGGCGCGCACAGACCCCACGCTTGGGGGACCGCGCACAGCCTCGCATCAGCGAGCCCTGGAACGCGTCCTCCTAAACAAGATCCGTGTCAGCGGCACCGCCATACCGTACGAGCCACCCACCGCCCCCTACAAATATCTGGGCCTCCAAATCACACCCACACTTGATTGGGGACCCCAGGTGCAACACATGCTAAACAAAATTGAGGAAAGAGGCATCAGCATCACCTCCTCCCTCGCATCACCCGACCAGAAAATACGCATGCTCCAGCACACTGTCCACCCAGCCGTGGCATACAGCCTCCCCTTCATGCCCTACACCAATCACGACATTGCGCGCATTGATGCAATGATTGCACGCTACGCCAAACGCTCTTATGGCCTCAAAACCAGCTTTCCTACCCGAGCAATACTCCAGCCCGCGGAGCAACTTGGCCTCGGGCTAGGCAGCGTACGCGTCCTATATGCGCGCCACGCAGCCAAGGCCCTGGTCCAGGCCCTGAACGACGACGGCCGCCTCGGCACAGTGACGCGAGCCATGCTGCACCTGCAAAGCGGTATGGTAGGTAGAGCGGCTGGTCAGACCCTCACACGCGAGTTCCGCTACTACACCAACCTACGACAGCTGGCACTAGTGAAAGAAGCTGGCCTGGAGCTCACAAACAAGGGGCAGCCGTTTACAGCCGCCACCACGAACCTTACCTTTCTGTGGGACCGGCTCCAGCCCCTCTCCACCGAAGCTGAGCAGGCCCTACCCTTTCGTCTCATTCAGCCGCTCCTCGAACTTGGGCACCACCTGCCCGCATTGGCGCCCAATGGCACACACTTGATCAGCACCACGGATCTTAAAGCGATGGGCAAGAGGCATGTAAGACGCCGGCACCTGCTTGCCCTCAACCGCCTCACCAAGGCACTAAACCCCGCCACTCGCGACACAGCCAAACACTGGAGCTGCACGGCACCGCTGCCCCTTAGCGAGCGTCAGCTCCCTAACGAACACGCCATCACTGGTCTGCTTGGGCCCCACGCCGCCCCCGCCCCCGCCCGCTTCCACGACATCCGGCGCCTGCTGGCACAACGAGCCCCGGAAGAACTTGATGCTGACGAAGCTGAGCCAGCCGAGCCCGCCCCCGCCGCCGCGCCCGCCGCCGCACAGCCAGCTACGCCTCCACACAAGAAAACCCGCCACCAACACCACCCCTGGGCACCGCGCGGTGAGCCCCTCAACGACGAGCAACACAACCTCGAATGGAATGCGGAAATTGACGAGTTCACCCTAGCACACTGCCGCAACCTCCTGACGACACACAACTCACTGGCGAAGGGGAGAGGAATCCACGCACGCAGCACCTTCCTCCACGCCCTGCTACTGAAGCCAGACGCCACCGAAGACGACTGGAAACACGGCACCAAACGGGCGTGTCTCGATCTCGCCAGTGTCCTGTATGGACCACAGGAAGAGATGCAGCGGATTGTGGCACGCGTTACTAAACAGGGAAAGCCATACTTCCGTGTAGAATGGAAACCCACCATTCTTCTACCGGGAGCACTACCCCTCTACACCCGCAACAACTACATGCCCCGCGCCATCACTCCTATTGCACTCCCCAACAACCCCCAAACCCGCATTCGGGTGGACTGGGAGCCCACGGACGAACCCGCCTACGTCATCAACCACCAAGAAAACCGCCAAGCCCTCCTAGATGACCTGGCCGAGCGCCTCGCCCAGCCCCCAACTGGCCCGGACCCACCACCAGCCGCAGACAGCCATCTTACCACCGCCCAACGACAGGGCTGCTGGCAGGAGGAGTGCTCACTGAGCACACGCGGCCAGCGCATCCTACGCAGCCAGGTACACATCGATGTAACCCCCTGCAACCCCGACCGTGACATCGCCCCCACAGGCCGGTACCTCATCCAAATCGGTCTATTCGACCCAGCGGGCCCACCGCCTCCCCCCTGGGTGCCAGGGGCACACCCCCCGGGTGTCCGGGGGCCCCACACCGCATACGTCTACGACCCCCAAGGCCGCTGCGTAGGCTCGCTACCCGCCGATCTCCTCGCGTCCCTTTCCCACCGTTATGAGCACGCAACACGCACCTTGTCTGTCGCCCAGCAGCTCGCCTCCCCAGGCGGCTTCCCAGAAGATGTTGCTCGCCTGCTACTGCGATATCGGCCAGGGAGCGGAAACAAAGAACACCAAGTCACCGAAGCTGGCGAGCGCGCATACCCAGCCCGCCTGACAAAAGAGCTACACAGAGCGCTCGGCAGTACAACCGAGCTCTTCGCATCCCCCTTGAACGTGGCCGACCACACCACCACCTACTTCTCCCCCCACCCCCAGGATGCCCTGTTCGGCGCCAACCATGACGCATACCAACACCCATGGACTGGAAGTGCGATCGCAGACCCCGAACCTGACGAGGCCCAGCAGCTGCACGCCCTGCGATGGGCCACGGCTTGGGCCGCTGCACGTCAAGACCACCGCGAACCCACAGCCACCCTGCTGCTCTTCCCCCGCGACCCACTCGCCCCCTACGCCCAATACCTGACCCACCCCAATGTCACTCACCTCGGCACCCTAAGCCGCTCTCACCTCCCAATGGGCCTCGGCGGTCAATCCCACTCCGCCACCTACGCCCTCGGCACCGACGTACTACTGGTGGGCAATGCAGCAGCAGCGCGTCGCGCGCCCACCTGGGCGGCCCGTATGACCTCTGTAGAGCCACCCCGCACAGCCGCTGGCCTTGTGCAAGACGCACCTGAACACACACAATGGGTCCGGAAGCGCGTGCGCAGCATGGCGAGGCAACAAGAGCATGGCACGGCCACGCCCGCGCATGCCTCCTCCGCTCCCAAGCCCCAAGGCGCCCGGGGGCCCACCCCACACCCGACCACAGACGCGGTCTACCGCACCTATTGCGCGACACACCCGCTACGATATAACCCCCAGGAGGACATGTACACCGACGGCTCCGTACGCAAAGACAAAGCCGGCCGCTGGCGTGTTCGACGCGCGTGCCAACCAGGGTTACCACATCGACGTCAACCCAGGCACCGCCGGGTGCAACACTATCACACGCTGCGAACTATCTGCTATTCACCAAGCCCTCCGCCTCGCGGCCGAAGAAACACCAGCTTTGGCCATCTACACCGACTCGGCTGCTTCCCTCTTCCTGATTCGGAAAATTATCAACCAGCCACATATGCTTACCTACAGCAAGCACAAAGCGCTCCTCGAAGACATCAAGCTGAAGCTCAAGTTTCGCTCGGTGAACGGGCTCACCACCCGATTGCTCAAGGTCAAGGCTCACGTAGGTGTCACACATAACGAAATAGTCAATAAAATAGCCGGGCAAGCGGCCGATAAGAAGGCGCCGACAGACGCCGTGTGGCTCCAGGAAACTGCTGACAACGACCCGCGAGCACAATAATTCTGGCTTCGGAAACCCCTTAAACTACCGCTCGATGGCCCCCAAGACCCCGACGCGGGCCACTACGTGAATGACCTTAACCGCGGGATCCAAACCCGCATGGCACCGGCTGTCAACCTCGGGTACAGCACCTCGGGTACAGCAACCCAACCCTCTACACCCTCTACACCCTCGGGTACAGCAACCCAACCCTCTACACCGAATTTGTAGCCCAGGCTATCCCCGACCTGGACATCAAATCCAGCACACGCACCCTCAGAAGCTCAACCGGGCGCCACCGCAAGGCCAAGCGCTGCCTGGACTACCTGTACGGCAACCTTTGGAACGCCAAGCTGGCCGCCCGGTATGGGTGCAGGCTCACTGGGCGCAGACGGGCACCCGCAACAGGGGACGCAACCATGGCCCCATGTCCCCTCTGCAAGTGCCCCAACTCTGGGCCTCGGTTTTTACAGTTACGCATAAACGTTTCAAAACGTTACATCCCTGGACGACGCGGAGTCGACGAGCTCTTGGTAATAATGTTATGATCAATGTATGTGAGTGGAACATAGGTTCGCGATGTGCATGGGGAACATGGGAGCCAATTGGCGCGCGCGCTACCAGGCGATTTGTATTGCGTCTTGAACCCTGTTTACAGCTGTGGGCTCACCCATGGCCATTAAAACTTGTTGTACCTCTGCCATGTCCGCAATATGGCGAGCTTTGTTGGCTTGGCAAATCTAGCCTCTTTGCGCCCGCCGACCAGCTGCCACGAGCTTACATGTGAACAGCTACCTTGAACTAGTGTACACAAGAGGAATAGGGCCCCAGCGACCGAGAACGACTTGCGCGCGAAGTCAGGATGTATCCTGGAAGCACATTAGAATCATTATTTACAGTATGCTTTTCAATTGACATAATCGCATAGGCTGTTCAGTGACTTTGCGACGGATCTGGCCGAAACATGCCGCGGTGCAATATTTAATCTATTCAATTGGAATCATGGTATAAAATCATATATTATCAATAGGGTGATTAAGCTATCATGGTGGACAGACAAAGAACGACTGACGGGCCGAGTCTGGGAACCTCGGCGGTGGCACTTCCGGTCAAGATCGCTTGATAAGAATGCAGCCACAGGCTATATGCGACATAGGGAAACGCGCCCACCAGACTCCGCTGCAGGGTACTCGCAATCCGGGCCGAATTATTGCGGCGTCGCTTCCCCCTCCCTCCACGCCCCGTGCCCCCGGCCCCCACCTCCCGCCCCCCCCTCCGCCCCCCGCCCCGCAAGCAAGCAACTTCAGCATTCTCCCACGGCGCCAGCTGGACGCCCGCCAGTATGATCGACACGACAAGTTCGCGCGTTGTGAACGAACCTGGCCAAACTCCCTCGGCCCCTCTGCCCCCTAAGTCGCTGCTCCCCTCTTCCCGAAGGACACACCCCGCTTCCCCAAGAGCCACCTCTCGCGATAGCTCTGAACAAAGGGGCACGCCCCATGACCAGGGGAGAGGGGTATGCAACTCGGCCGTGGCGGGCTGCATGGGGCAGGATCCAGCCCAAAACCGTGTTCGGACCCCCCAGCCGCAGGCTTTGAGTGACTATTTATGTTCTTTTGGTTCCAGTATTTCCATACTTGCCTCCTCGCGCCATCGGGGCGCGGCGCCTGTAACTTGACCATCTCGATAACATTTTGGACCCGGACGCGCGCTTTTGCTTCCAAATGACAGCGCTTTGGCTTATAGGCGGTACATGCGACCTCTCTGGTGCCGCAACTGTCTCTAGAGCGTGCTGGGAGCGCTTCTGACGGTGAGCATGGACCTGTGTTTGGCTTTGGCGCACTCCCAGGGCGTGGCTATAGCACGGCGACCGCGCGACAGGACTTTCTATGCGTACATAGAGTTATGGGACCAAGGGGCTGGGCAAGGAGAGACTGGTAAAGGCTGTCGCGCGGTGTTTTCAGGCATGTGTGCACCTCGCGGCGGAAACCCCCGGACTTCGGTAGGGTCGCGCGCCGGGGTTCTACATGCGAACGTGAATGTTACGCGCCACCGCCAAACTAGATGATATACGTATTGTATGGCACTTGTCGGCACAGCATTTCGTGGGTTGCGCGCGACAGGGTCTCTGATTGCGCGGTCGCACGGCATGCCGACGACAAGGAACGACGTTGTCAGCATGTGCACGCCTGTTCTACTGTGACGCCGCATTCCATGGGCACTGCATACATATAGCGTGTGTGTGCACGTGAAATGGGGGCAAGCTGCTCAGACCCAAGTCGCCATGGCATGCCTGCCCTTGTCGGCGATGCGGTAGCGCTGGAACATATGCGTTTCACGCGTTATCAATTGTCCGCCAAACTACGATTTCACACGAGCCACGTGGCGCTTTCGGAACACGAATCGGTTGTGTTCTCAGGCAGTAATCTCTGATTGCGCGGAACGAGCCCTCAAAATGGACGCGCCAGTCGTGAGAATATGGCCCGAGCCGGTCGTATCCAGGCCAAACCTTGAAAATATTTATATGTACTCAATGTGGTATCAGTTGATGTCATTCTGGACCACTGACCACACGTCGCCGGCGCCCGCCGGGTCCCTCACTGCGCAGGCTTGGCTCGTCTGCCACGTGGAGGCGTTTATCCCTCCTATCGGCATCAGCAGCAGCGTGAAGCTCCCCATGCTTCATAAGCAGCAGCGCGGAGCTGCCCAAGCTTAGAGCGTCAGCATCAGGCATTGGTTGGGGCGGTGGCAGTCACTGTAGTGGCGGCCTTGCACCGGCAACCACGGCCGCAGCTGCTCATGCTGCACAGCCCGGGTTTCGTCCCCAGCCCGTGCTGTGCGCGTGTTCGGGGTCTACGTGTGTCGTGCTATGCCGGACTGTGTGTGGACGCTCTATCGTGTGTGTGATGGAGCAGGGCAAGGGGCGGTGTGGTGACGTCTCGAGAGTGTGTGCGGAGTTGCGGACTGTGCGTGGACGCTTTATCGTGTGTGCAACTCTAGGTGTGCGGAAGCGGTCACTATTTCCAGCTTGGACGGGAGCATAGCTGTAACCTGCGGTTGGCGTGCAGGGCAGACGCGCGCGCGTTGCCGCGTGAGGTCTCGGGCGCATTAACGTGTGGTTCTGCCGCCCTCTTGCATGTGTTAATTAGGTGATTGCGGCGGGGGTTACTGCGTTGCCTGCATAGTTGTGTGCTGTTGCGCATCGGGCCTGAGGCGAGAGCGATGGGCTGGTGCTCTATGTCATCTATAGTGTGCACATAACTGTCATCTCGCCCACTTCGCATTCACATTTCCGTAACTGTCGTGGTTTGTGAGCAAGGCACCGAGTGTGCGAAAGCAAGGGAATGTGCATGTGCACATGGTATGCGCCTGATTTTTCTCCTAGCTGAGTTGTTTCATGCGAGCGTGGGGAACTGGTCTGGAGCGGGTGTGGGAACCGAAAGCCAGAAAGCATGCGGGATGCTGGGCTGAGTCCAGCTGACGTGTCGGTGCTCCTATGTAAAGACAAAATGGGCTGGCCCAATTGCTCAAAGATGCGTGGCTGAGGCTGCGAAGTGCGAGACTCCTCCCCTAGTCTCGTAGCGTGGCAAGAAGTACGGGTTGGGAACGTCAGAATGGCAGCCAGGTGAGGTGGCTGCTCACAACGTCATCATTTCTTATGCACAGGGGACGAGACAGGGGAAGCAGGGGTGCAGGGCTGCAGGGCTAGGGAAGTGCATGCGCATGCGTGTTTCAGCACCAGTGTAACCATTGCAGGTCGGTCTGCTTGTGTCGGCGGGAGCGGCGAGCGTGGCGCACGGGAGGGGAGCCGGGGCTAGCGCCGGAAGGGTGCGGCGCGCCGGGCAGCACCGTGCTGGAGACGCTCAGACCGCAGAAGCCCAGACACCACCAGACACGCCCCAGACTTCCTAAATAAGGTATTTCATATGCTTCGTGGGCTGTTGGCGGGCGGAAGTGGCTTCGGTGGGGCTCGGAAGGGCACCAAAACCGGGGATCGCCGCAAGGGGCCTTGTCGAGGCTTTCCGGGAGGCCGGTGACGCGGCGCGCGCCTCAGTTCATTGCGCATATTAAATTTACAGACAGAGCCACCATGTTTGTGCACAAAGCGCGCAACAGGAATTTCATATGACGCGTCTGAAGATAAACAGCATCGCAATGGTCGGGTCCCCGGCAGACCCCTCTCTCGGTCTAAGACTGACTTTTATGGCTCCAAGTAGTTGTAAGTTACAATAATAATCAATGTGAAGCCCAAAAATGGGTGGTCGGAACACCGGTTCGGCCCGGATCCAGGCCGGATCCAGGGCTCGGGCCGGGAGTTGCATACCCCTCTCCCCTGCCCATGACCGCCGTGGGCGGCCGCTAGTTGCAAGGCGCCGGCTCACCGGTGGGCTCTGCAGTGACTCCCAGGTTTGTGCTGGGACATAACGATGGATTGCGTTGAAGTAGTTGGTGAAGTTCTGGTAAGTTGGTGCAGGCCACGGCGGCGTCGCGCGGACAGCGCACCTTGACCCATCATCACGGATACGAAGGGATACGATCCCGGAGCAACCGCCGCTCTTTCGGCACTGCAGTCTGACGTTTCCCCGGTGTACAGTGCGCTTCTGGCACCTCCCCGACATACACTGCTAGATACTTATAGTCACATTGTCCTGCGCAGTGAATAGTGGCGCTGCCAAAACCTCGCAACACACAAGCAATGCTTCTGACCGCGCGCGCTCCCGTGTGCCAGCTGAAGGGCACGTCTACCACTCGCTTTCGCGCCGCTTTAGCGCCCCGCCTGACCAGCCAAACGCGCCGAAACGTCACTGCAATGGCTGCTGCCTCTGCCCCTGCGCCGGAGAAGACGGTGCTGGTTCCGATCGGCAATGGAACCGAGGAAATGGAGGCTGTAATTATCATCGACGTGCTGCGGCGAGCAGGCGCAAAGGCGAGCCCCGGCGTTCCGCAATTCTGGCTGTTGCTGATAGTACCGGGGGAATATAGTGGCACAAGCAAGCATTTCATGCACATGGAAAGTTTCTGATACTTCGATACGGGCTGCTGCCGAACAGGTGACCGTGGCCTCGGTCGAGGATTCCCCGCAAGTCGTGTGCTCTCGCTCAGTGCGTCTGGTCGCCGACAAGCTCATTGGCGACTGCGCGTCCCACACCTACGACCTCATCGCGCTGCCGGTGAGACGGCGCGACCGACGATGCAGGGTGCCTGCACTCCCGCGCCCCCAAACCACCGCGCGCGCCCTTACACGCCCCCTCATGCATCCACCAAACCCCATGCGCGCTCCCCTATCCTATCCTCCACCCCCTCCACCCACATAACATGCTCCCGCCCTCCGCCCTTACCCTTCCGCCCTGCCCTTCCGCCCTGCCCTCTCCCCCTCAAGGGCGGCATGCCCGGCGCGGAGCGGCTGCGCGACTGCGCGGTGCTTGAGGCGCTGGTGCGGGCGCAGCGCGACAGCGGGCGGCTGTACGCGGCCATCTGCGCCACGCCCTACGTGTTCCTGCAGGTGTGTGTGTGTGTGTGTGTTTGAGGAGTGGAGTTGGCGGGGGGGGCGGCTAGGAGGAGAGAGGGGTGGGAGAGGGTTGGGCAGAGGGGGGGAGGGGGGGTTTGAGCGGTTGGGGGGGGGGGGTCAGGAGGAGGAAGGAGGGCTGCCGGGGAGGGGGGGAGGAGGCGGGAGGGACGGGCTCGAGGATGCGAAGGGGTGGGATCGGACGAGGTGCGCGGCAGGGGTGTGTGCATGGGCTCGGCGAGCGATGCAGAGGGCACACGCAGCTGGGACCTGGGACATGGGGGTGGGCACAGGCAGGGGGAGGGGGAGGGGCAGGTGACGCGGACGTGGACCAAGACGGCAGGGTCGGGGCTGAGGCGGTGCGGAGCATTGCTGTCCGGTACGGCCGGTACGGCGGGTACGGCCGGTACGGGCCCACGGGCGCTCCTGTTGGCCCTCGCTCCTGTTGGCCCTCGCCCCCATTGGCGAACCCGCGTGCCCCTACATAGCCCCCTGCTCCCCTGCCCCATGCTTGGCTTCCTTTGGGTTCTGGAATCTGGAGTCAACTACCCCCCCCCCCCCCCCATCCCCATCCCCACTCCTCCCGCCCACCCTATCCTTACTTGCAGGCCAAGGGGCTGCTGGAGGGCAAGGTGGCCACGGCGCACCCCGCCTTCAGCGACGGGCTCAAGGACCAGAGGTGCGGAGAGGGGGGGGGCAATGAAGGGGAAGGCTGTGACAGGGGCGAATACGGTACTGGGCGGAATGGTGGGCGAGGGACGTGCAGGGCGGGGAGGCAGGCATGGCTGCGGAAGGCGGCAGGGGGCGGCCGTGTGGCAGACGGGGCGACACGCCGTACCTAACCTAAGCTGGCACAAGCCTGGACTCTGCCCTTTGGACTCCGCAATCTCCAATCCCCTTGCACTCCCCAGGCCCCCCTGCCTCCCCCCTCTTCCACCCCTTCCACCCCATGCTTGCCCCAACCCCCCTCCGGGGACGTCTGTTTTACGTCTACCTCGTCATTAATTTAAATGCATGGAACCCCCCCACACACCTGGCCCAACCCCCCGACAGCCGCGCCGTGGACCGCGTGGTGGTGGACGGCAACCTGACCACCAGCCGCGGCCCCGGCACCGCCTTCGAGTTCGCGCTGAGCCTGGTGAAGCAGATGTACGGCGAGGAGAAGGCCAAGATGGTGGGCGGGCCCATGGTCATGTTCCAGTACTTTGTGTGACTGATGAGCTAAGGAAGCGTTTCGGAGGTTGGGATAAGCAAGGATGTCCGAGTTGGAATGGTACGTTATGTTGTATGGATGTGCGCAAAGTAGGGATGGGGGAAAGCGGGCAGAGGGCAGGTTGGGCCACAGCGCGGCGATGCAAGGGGCCTACTGCAGGATTGCAGCCCAGGCGGAGACCTGTGTGTGAGGGCATGCGGCGTGGCAGGATACATTGTGGGGTCACAACTGCAGGCGCGCGTGTGTGTGTGTGAGCATTTGCGCTGCGTCTTTTAATTGGTGTGGAGCCCCCACCGCCCCCATTGCCCGAAGTGCTGCGCTTGTCACGGTAGCTTGGCATCTGCGTGCAGGGCGATCAGTGGGTGGTGAAGTGGGTGGGAGGTAGCCAGTACGGTATGTGTGGGCGGCAGGCAAACAATCCATCCATATTCCATTCCCGCTTGGTAGTAGGGTGACATGCAAAAATCGAAACGCGGAACCTTGGCAGTGCGTGTTGGTAGCTGGCCTTTGTCCAGGTGAGGCTGAGCGCAACTGCAGTGCCAGAATGTCGTAGATGTCTTGTGTAGATGGCCACCGCATCTACACAGCCGTGTAGATGACCCCTCTGCAGCCTGCACCTACACCTGGAGGAGTGTCCCTAGGGAGAAAGGTCGAAAGGCCCCAAAACCCCCCGAAAACGTCTACACTTGCCGCCAAATCAACTCCAAACCATCTTCACTCCGTAGATGCACCGCCCCAAAACCCCAAAAAACCGTATCAACAAGGCAGCAATATGTGCGCCCTCGTCGTCCTTATAAGCAGTGTGCAATGCTGCTAGTGTTGCTGCCCCTGCTGGCGCCCTGGGGCTGGGGCCAGTGCCGCCGCAGACAGCGCATTCAGCCGCCGCGCCAGGCTACTGCCTCCCGCACCACCACCTGAGCCTTTACCCCCTCGGCTACCGCCGCCACTGCTGGGCTGCTGAGCGCGTTGACCGGCGGTCGCAACATCACCACCAACATTACCAGTACCACTACCGGAACCCCTGCGCCTGCCCGCGCTGCCTCCAGCCGCCTCGCCGCCGCCACCGCCGCCGCCGCCGATGGCCACGCCCGCCACCGCCCGCAGCGCCACGCCGCCGCCCATGCCCTCCTCCACATCCAGCTGCGGCCGCGCCGCCACGCCGTACACCTGCGTGGCCGCCACGCGCTGCCCCCGCTGCTCCTCCGCCCCCAGCGCCTCCTCCTCCAGCGCCGCCCCCGCCGCCACATGCCGCGCCAGCGCCAGCGCGTCAGCCGCCCCGCCGACTAACTCCTCCTGCTCCGCTTCCTCCTGCTCCGCTTCCTCCTGCTCCGCTTCCTCCTGCTCCGCTTCCTCCTGCTCCGCTTCCTCCTCCTCCTGCTGGTCCTCCTCCTCCACGTCATCCGCTTCTGTCCGGCCTGCCGCGGCGGTGGCTCCTGGCGCCTGCTGCCGCCGCCGCCGCTTCGCTTGCTGCTCGCCGTCACTGCCGCTGTCGGTGATTTCAACCACCTCCGCCTTCACCCCCGCCCCTGCCGCAGCACCAGCAGCCTGAGCCAGGCGCGTCCAGCCGCCGCCGCCGCTGCCGCCGCCGCCATTGCGTGCGCGTCCAGCCGCCGCCGCCGCCGCCGCCGCCGCGCCGCCGCCGCCGGGGCCCTCCTCGCCACCCGGCCGACCACCAACGCCGCCGGTGCCACTGGTGCCCGCCACCGCAGGAGCACTGCCCTGCTGCTGCCCTTGCGCCTGCTGCTGCCCTTGCGCCTGTTGGCTCCTGGTCTTGGCTGCCCCTGCCGCCGCCGCCGCCGCCGCCGGCGGCGGCGGTGGCGGTGTGGACTTGAAAACGTCTGTGATGGAGGACTGGTAGCGCCGCGCCGCCGACAGCTCAGAGGCACTGGGCGAGCAGCCGCCGCCCTCACGCGCCGCCGCCAGCGCCGCCAGCGCCTCCGCCATCAGCCCCGCCGCCCCATGACTGCCCCGCCGCTGGCATTGCGCCGACAGTGGCGGCGGTGGTGTGGCGGCGGCGGCGGCGGCGGCGGCGGCGGCGGCTGCCGCAGTGCCTGTCGGCGTCGCTGCTGCCGCCGCGACCGACTGCGCCGCCGCCGCCGCCGCCGCCCCTGCGCGCCGCAGCCGTGTCGCCTCGCGCACCGCCGCCGCGCTCTGCGGCGTGCGGCCGCAGGGAGCAGTAGCAGCGGCGGCCCCCGCGGCTGCGGCTGCGGCTGCTGCGGTCCCTGCTGCTGCAGCACCACCACCACCACCACCTGCTCCTGGCCCCTGCCCCAAATCCTCCTCCCGGTCCTCATCGTCGTCGTCGTCATCCACAATCAGGACGCGACCGCCGCCGCCGCCGGCGTTACGCCTCAGCCGCCGCAGCCGCTGCCGCTGCCGCGCGCCGCCGGGCCGCACCGCGCCCGGCGTGTCGGCAACATCCTCCTCCTCCTCCCAACCACCGGCGGCGGCTGCAGCTCCGCCCCGCGCCGCCCGGGCGCCGCCGCCCCGACCTGCGCCAACGCCATCGCCGTCGCTGTCATAGAGCGCCTCCTCATCCTCGGCAGTAGCAGTAGCAGTAGCAGTAGCAGTAGCAGTAGCAGTAGCAGCTGCGGCGGTCCTGGCAGCGGCACCGCGGGTGCCATGACGTTTCACGGGCACCGCGGCCGGGCGCGCCTGTGTGGGGCCCGCAGCCGCCGCCTCCTCGTCCTCCTCGCCGTCCTCCTCGCCGTCCTCCCCTGCAGCCTCCTCCCCCTCCTCGTCACCGCTGCCGCTGCCTCTGTCTCCATCCTCCTCGTCCTCCCACTCCGCCTGCTCCCCCTCCAGTGGCGTCACCCCCGGGATGGGCGGCTCGAAGCCGTCCGAGGAGTGGTGCACCCCGAAGATTGCCTCCGCCACCTGCGTCAGGTGAGGCCAGATGCAAGGGGGGGCGGGAGTTTGGGGGTGGGGGGCAGACGGGTGAGGGGCGAGGGTGAGGGGCGAGGGTGCTGCAGGCCCAACTGCACTTGAAGGAGCAACACACAAGCGGCTGCTGCTGCTGCGCGCACACAAGGACACCAACCATGGCGAGCTCGCAACCCGCATCCACCCCCATCTACCCCCAGCCCCCAGCCACCCAAAGCCCCAGCCCCCCCAGCCCCCCCAAGCCCCCAACCGCCCAAACCCGCAGCCCCCCAAACCCCCACCCACCACGCGGCCGGGCTTGTGGCGCTGGTCCTTGTGCCGGTTCTCGCTCATGGACAGGCGCTGCGCCGCGGCCACCACGTCCCGGTATTTACACAAGAGCATGACCAGGAAGCGGCCCTCGGGCGGCGGGCCCGCGGCGCCGGGCGGCGGCGGGTCGGTGTCCAGCATCGACAGCAGCGCCGCAACCCGCATGGAGTCGGGCACCTGGCCGTTCTCGTCCAGGCTGGAAGGGTGGGGAAGGGTGGGGAGGGTTAGGGAAGGGTTAGGGAAGGGTTAGGGAAGGGTGGGGAGGGTTGCAGTGTGTGGGTCGGGGTCGGGGACACAGGGGTTGAGCACAGCTGGGGGCTGAGCAAAGCTGGAGCAAGACGTCTTCAGGGGCGTGCAAGGCAACGCCCTCAATACCGTGTGGGCCAACACAGGCCCTCACAGCCCCTCACGCCCCCCACCCGTTTGCTAGAACCCAGCAGCCACCATGCAGTACCACCACCCACCACCACCCACCACCCACCCACCACCCACCACCCACCGCACCAGCACCCACCCCCCACACCATCCAGCACCCCTCACCCACCACCCACCACCCCTCACCCCTCACCACCAGTGGTGGTGAGGGGTGAGGGGTGGTGGTCCACCACCCCTCACCCCAACCCACTTGTCGTACGCCCGCAGCAGGTACCGCAGCATCCAACCCATCCAGCACCCCTCACCCACCACCACCCACCACCACCCACCACCCACCACCCGCCACCCACCCACCACCAGCCACCCACCACCACCCATCACCCACCACCCACCACACCATCCAGCACCCCTCACCCACCACCCCAACCCACTTGTCGTACGCCCGCAGCCGGTACCGCAGCACCCGGTGCAGCTTCTGTGTGAGGCCCGCCACCAGCCGCCGCCGGAAGTGCGACAGCGCGTGGTACATGAACAGCCGGTCCACGCACTGGCCGCCCGCACTGAACTCCGTCTCGTCGCGAGGGCGCGCCGCCGCCTCCTCCTCCCCCTCCTCCCCCTCCTCGTCCCCCTCCTCCCCCTCGTCTTCATCCACATCCTCAGCCTCGCCGGCATCTGAGCCGCCGGCGCCGCCACGGGCGTGGCGGTGCCGACAGCCGGCGCCGGTGGCGCCGGTGGCGCCGCGGCCGGAGGAGGAGGAGGGCCCGGCGCCGCCCGCCGCGCCGCAGCCGCGCCCCTCCCGAGCGTCAGCGCCAGTGCCAGCGCCGGACGGCTTTCTGCCGCCCGCTACGACCCGGGGGTGGGGGTGGGGGTGGGGGCCCAGGTCCACGGGGTCGCCCTCCAGCTTGACGGAGTGCACTCGGTGCCGGGCCCTGGGGCGGTGGGTGGGTGTGGGAGAAGGATGGTGGGCGGTGGTGGTGGGAGGTGGCTGTTGTGGGGGTGGCCTAAGTCGTGTGTAAGCGGCGGAGTGCGGCGGCGGAGTGCGCGACGGAGTGCGCGGCGCACTTCAAACAGCATGCCAGCACCCGTCCTGCGCTCCTATACCTTGTGACCTTCCTGCCCCTTCGATTGTGCACACACACACACACACACACACACACACACACACACATACTCGTGCTTGCGCCCTCGCCCCCGCCCTCGCCCCCGCCCTCGCCCCCGCCCCGCCCCGCCCCGCCCCGCCCCGTCCCGCCCCGCCCCGCCCCGCCCCGCCCCGCCCCGCCCCGCCCCGCCCCGCCCCGCCCCGCCCCGCCCCGTTCCACCCCGTTCCGCCCCGTTCCGCCCCTCCGCTCCCCGCCGCTCCCCTTCCCTTCCCTGCCCCGCCCCCCTGCCCCAGCCCCCCTCCCCAGCCCCCCTCCCCAAGCCCCCTCCCCTGCCCCCCCCTGCCCCCCCCCCAGCCCCCCTCCCCTGCCCCCCCCCTGCCCCAGCCCCCCAGCCCCCCCCCTGCCCCAGCCCCCCAGCCCCCCTCCCCCCTCTCCAGCCCTCCTCCCCTGCCCCGCCTCCCTCACCGGCTGGAGTTGCAGATGGTGCATGTGGGGCCGGCGTCCAGGTCACTGGAGGGATGGGGGTGGGTGGGTGGGGGTGCGTGGGCGTGGGCGTGGCGGGGTGAGTGGTGGGGGAGGTGGTTGCGGGCTCTACGGGATTAGGGCCAGTGAAGCAGCGATGCTGCATCACTGGCGGGGTAGCCGTGCCTTGCCTGGCACGGGCACGCCACGCAGAACCATACGCCGCACAAAACACATATGCCTGCTCGCAAGTGCACACATACACATGGGCACGCCGCACGCCACAGAACCCCCCGCCCCCCCACACACAAACACACACACGCCACACGCGTTGCATAACCCACACGCCCAGGTGGCCGATGGCGTGCTCGCCGTCCTCCTCCGCCTCCGCCGCGATGTCCGCCGCCACCGCCTCCGCGCCGCGGCTGCCGTAGAAGTCCAGCGGCGTCATGCCCTTGATTAGCAGCCGCGGGTAGCGCTCAAGCGTCCTGGGTGGGTTAGGGTGTTGGGTGTTGGGTTGGGTGTTGGGTTGGATTGGGTGGGTTGGGTGTTGGGGTAATGGGTGGTGGGTGCGGCGGGGCGGTGCGGGCAGGTGGCAGGTGGCATTTGGGTGGAGGAGGCGGAGACACGCGTTGCGATGCTGGCGGGGAAAGGTCACGGCTGCTAGCCTACCTACCAACGAGCTGCTGCTGCTGCTGCTGCTGCTGCCGCCCCGCTACCGCGACTACTACCGCCCACACCTCACTTTAGCAGGCCGTGTTGTGTGGAGGCGTTGACCCAGTGGAACGATAGCGTGGAGTACCTGGTCGGTGGGGGGCAGGACACGGGGGCAGGAGGAGCGGGGGGATGGTGGGCGAGGCGTGTTGGCTGCATGCTGCATAGCCAAGAAGCAGCCGCTCAGGGGAGGAGGCAGGGCGGGAGGGAGTGCGGAGCGTTCGGGTCGGGTCGGATCGGCCCAGGGCGGCATGGGCACGCATGGCTACATTGGCGGGGCATGCCACGCGGCGGGGGCGCCCGCACCCTTCCATGAGAGGGAGCTTGCGTACGAGGGGGGGGGCCTGCACCCATCCCTCACCTCGCACAAATCCGCACCCCCCTATTGGTCGGGCTTTGGTTTCTGGAATGAGCAAACCCCCCTTCTCTTGGTCGTTTCGCTTTTGGTTTCTGGAATAAACTACCCCCCTCCCCCCCCCCCGCGCACCCACCCACCTACCTGGCCTGCTTCAGCTTGTCCTCAAACTGCCTGCAAGGCAAGGCGTGTTAGTAAACGGAAACGGAGAGGAATGTGGAAGAGGAAAGTGCAAGGCGTGTATGTGAAGACATCGGTCAGACGGCAGGCTTCAGTGATTCTATCGGTAAGAAGTCAGATCAGGACCAGGTGATGACCAAGCAGCAATCAGCGGCGCAGGCCGCAGAGGCCGCAGGCCGCAGTGCACACACGTCGTGTGTGTGTGTGTGTACATGCACGGGAGGCTGTAAAGCCTCCCGTCGTCCTACAGTCATGCACTCCTGCTCCCCTGCCCCCCTGCTCCCCTGACCCCCTGCTCGCCTGTCCCCCTGCCCCCCTTCCTCCCCTGCCCCCTGCTGTTTGATGCCCCATGCGCCTCAGGCCTCACCGCGCCGCCGCCCGCTGGTCCAGCCGCTCCTGCCTGTCCTCCTCCGTGTCGCCGTTCATGACTAGGCCCAGCACCCGACACATCATGGGCGTCTGGGGGGGGGGTTGCGGGGTTGCGGTTTGGGTTGGGTTGGGTTTGGGTGGTGGGTGCGGGGTGCGGAGAGCGGGGAGGAGAGGCGAGGTGGGGCCGGGTAGGCGGGGGAGAACGATTGGCGGAAGGCGGCGGGTGCGGCATGCGGGAGGGCAGTAGTGAAGGCAGCAGCTGAGGGGTCAGGATGGGGACTGGTTGGTGGAAGGGGCAGCTACTGTAGCCCTGATTGCCGCAGGCAGGCAGGCAGGCCGGCAGGCAGGCCGGCAGGCAGGCATGGCTGAACGCGGGAGGTAGGGCACCAGACGGCCCCTGTGTGGATGAGTCGTCCTGCGTTGCACCGCCATGTGCGGCCAAGCAGCTCTCCTCCAAACACGACCGGACCCCGCCAGAAACCCACACACTGAGCTTCCCCTCTCTCTACCACCCTCGCCCTCACCCTCGCCCCCCACCTTGGGTTCTTGGCTGGTCGACTTGCTTCGGTTTCTGGGTTTCTGGAATGACGTACCCCCTCCCGCTCGCTCGCTCACTCACTCACTCACTCACTCACTCACTCACTCACTCACTCACTCACTCACTCACTCACTCACTCACTCACTCACTCACTCACTCACTCACTCACTCACTCACTCACTCACTCACTCACTCACTCACTCACTCACTCACTCACTCACTCACTCACTCACTCACTCACTCACTCACTCACTCACTCACCACCCAGCGCTTGAAGTTCTCCAGCTCGTCTCCGTGCAGCCGCCCCGCTACCGGCGGCGAGCCCAGCAGGTGGCGGGGCGGGCCGCCGCCGCCGCCGCCGCCGCCGCCGCCGCCGCCACTGCGCCGGCGGCTGCCCGCCCCTCTGCCCTTCGCTTTCTCCTTCTTGCTGCTGCTGGCGCCGCCGCCCCGGCCGCCCCGGCCGCCGCTCCGCTTGCCCCGCACCGGTGTCTGCACCTCCTCTTCCTCTTCGGCGGCCTCCTCCTCCTCTTCCCCCTCCTCCTCTTCTTCCTCCGAGCTGCGCACGATGAAGTCGTTCAAGCTATCGTCATCGCTCAGCTCCTCGTCGTCGTCGATCTCCGCCTCCTGGTGCGCCCGGCCGCGGCCGCGCTGCCTGCCGCTGGCCCCGGCGCCGCGGGCGCCTGCGCCGCGGCGGCTGCGGCCGGCACCGGCACCGGCACCGCCGCCAGCCGCGCCGCTGCCGCCACCGCCACCGCCGCCGGCCCCCAGCGGCCTGCCCTCCTCAATGGCGGCGTGCGGGTCGCTGGCGTCCCTCTGACCCCGCCAGGCATCGCCGCCCGCGTAGCCGCCGTACGCCCCTGTACCGCCGCCGCCGCCGCCACCGCTACCTGCTCCCGCAAGTCCTGCAAAGCCGCCACGCTGCCTGCCTCCACCGCCGCCACCGCCGCCGCCATACGCGCCGGTGCCTCCGCCGCCGCCGCCGCCGCCGCCGTAAGCGCCTCCGCCTCCGCCTCCGCCTGGCCCTGCTCGCGCAGCTGGCCCTGCCGCCGCCGCCGCCGCCTCTGCCGCCGCCGCCGCCACCTCTGCCTCGTAGCCGTCGCCGTCGCCCACCATCACCGCCAGCGCCGCCTCCTCCCAGTCCTCGCCGCCCTCGCCTTGTAGCCCCGGGTGCAGCGGCTGCCGCCGCCGCCGCCGCTGCTCCTCCGCGGCCTTGCTGCCGCCCGCGCCCGCGCCCGCGCCCGCGCCCGCGCCTCCTGCCGCTCCAGCAGCCCCGCCGCCACCGCCACGGCGCGCCGCCGCCGCCGCGGCCGCCGCCGCCGCGCCGCCCGCCTGGTTGCGGCGCTGCTGCTGGTCGTTGCCTTGCTGGTGGCGCCTTGCTGTGCTGTACGCGCCAAAGATGCCCAGGGGATCCAGATCCAGATCCAGATCCAGATCCAGCGCCCCGCCCAGCTCGCCGTCTCCGCCATCACCCTCGTCACCGTCCGAGGCCGAGGCCAGGTCAATGACGTTGTCAGCGCCACCTCCATCGCCCTCGCCATTGCCCTCGCCCTCGCCCGCCTCCTCCTCCTTGACTGCGGGGTTGGAGGTCAGCACCCGGGGGGGGGGGCGCCCGCACAAGGAGGAGCGCTCGTCAGCTCAGCTCAGCTGGCTGGTGCTGCGGCCACTCCCGTCCAAGCCGCTGTACGCGTTCACAGCCTACCGCGTCTGCCCCCTCCCTCCCTTGCAGCTCCCCTCCCCTCGCCCGCCCCACCATCCCACCGCCCCACATATCCCCATTCACACATACCGGTATGACCCCATGAATGCCCCCCCCACACACACCAACACACCCACCTGCCGCCAGCGGCTCCTCCAGCAGCCGCCGCCGCGCCCGCTCCTTCAGCTCCGCACTCGTAATGGACTGCCGAGCCACTCGCACGCGCCTGCTGCCGCCCTGGCCGCCCCTGCCGCGACCGCAGCCCGGCGGCTCCGCTCGGCTCGGCCCTGCCCCCGCCCCCGCCCCCGGCCCCGCCCCCGGCCCCGGACCCGGACCCGCCGCGGCCGCCGCCGCCGCCGCCGCTCCGTCGTCAACCGCCTGCAGCTGCTCGCCGGGGTCAGTCTTCAGCCCCCCAGCACCAGCGACGTCACTGCCGCCAGCTGCTGCTGCGGCCCCCCCGGCGGCGGCCCGGGCCACAGGCGCGGAGTCCCGTCGCCGCAGCCGGCGCCGGCCACCCCCATCGGCGGCGGCAGCGCCCCCGTACGCCGCATCCGCCGCCTCCACGTCTCCCTCCTCCAGATCCTCCAGATCCTCCAGCTCCTCCGTCTCCGCCCCTGCTGCGGACGCCGGTACAGCGGCAGCGCCAGCACTTGCGCCGCCCCCGCACCTGCCCGCCCCAGCCCTTGCCGTGCCAGGCAGGACCCGCCGCCCGACCCGACCTCCACCGCCGGTCTGCTCCTCCTCCTCCTCCTCCTCCTCCTCGCCGCCGCCGCCGCCGCCGCCCCCGCCGCCGCCGCCGCCGCCGCCATCTGACTCGCTGTCTGAGTGCAGGGCCGGCCGGCGCCGGGCCGCGGCGGCCGCAGCAGCAGACGCGCGGCCGCGGCGTCGTGGCGGCGGCGGCGCCGCCGCCGCCGCCTCGTCGTCCTCGTCCTCCAGATCCTCCTTCAGCCCCTCCTCCTTCCCGGCAACCGGCTGGTGCGCCTCATCATGCCCCAACAACACCGCGGCCCCATCAACTCGGTGGAGGCCGCGGGCGACCCCTTTGCCTTTGCCGCCGGTGGCTGCCGCAGCGACAACAGCGGACCCGCCGCCGCCGCCAGCGGCCGCAGCGGCAGGTACGGCGGCGGCGGCGGCGGCGGCAGCAGCAGCCGCGCGAGTCGTGCGAGTGGGCCGTTTCGGTGGCGTGTCGGCGGCAGTGGCGGCAGGCCTTGAACCAGCCTTACCGCCCCGCGCCGTCCGAGCCGCCGGCTTGGGCCGCCGCCGCCTGCTCCTTGCCCTGCGGCCACCGCCGCCGCCGTCGTCGTCGTCGTTGTCACTGCTGTCGGCCTCCTCCTCCTCCGATGCTGCTGCTCCTGCTGCTGCTGCCTCCTCTTCGGACGAATCCTCGCTCCAGGCAAAGTCCTCCTCCTCCTCTTCCGTCTCGTCCGCGGCCGACTCCTCCTCCTCCTCCTCGTCGTCGGCCGTCTCCTCCGACGCCCCCGAGCTGTCCTCCCAATCAGGGTCCTCCTCGTCCGCGACAGCTCCCTTGCCTCTGCGCCTGGGCTGGGCCTTGGGCTTCGCCGCGGCCCGGCTGCCGCGCCGCCGCTTGGGCGCCGGCGCGCTGTCCGAGTCCAGCTCGGCGGCCTGTGACTCCTCCTCCTCCTCCTCCTTCTCCTCCTCCTCGCTATCATCAGAGCCCTTTGCGGCAGCGGCGGCAGCGGCGGCTGCTCGCCGGCCGCCAGACGCAGCCGCCGCCGCCGCGCCTCCTTTGCGCTTCCTGACCGGCGCCTGCTGCTGCTGCTTGGCCTGAGGCTGGGACTGCTTGTCCTGAGGCTGGGACTGCTTGGTCTGAGACTGGGACTGCCGCCGTATAGGCCGCCGCGGTGCGGCCGCCGGCTGCGCTTTGCTGCCGCCCGCCGCGCCGCCCCCGCGCTTAGGCTGCTCCGCATCCCCCTCACCGTCCTCCTCCTCCTCCTCCTCGCCATCGGTCAAGATAATTACATCCACATCCCCCGCCTGCCCCTGATTCCCCTGGTCTTCCTGGTCATCATCAGCAGCCGCAGGCGCACCACCTGGCGGCCGGGCCGGCACGCCCGCTGCGGGCTTGGGGCCGCCGCTGCCTGACGCCGCTGGCGGCGCCCGCTGGGCCCCGCAGCCGCCGCCGTCGCCGTTGAGCCGCCGCCGCTTGGCCAGCAGCTCGCCCACCTGCAGGTCGTCATCCGAGTCAGCAGCAGCTGACACGTCAGCAGCGCCGTCGCCGGCCGCAGGGGCTCCTCCTCCGCCGGCGTGGTGCAGGGGCTCGCCGGCGACAGCGATCTGCCGAGGTGCACACAAGGGAAAGGCTTGGGAAGAGGCCTGAGCGCACGACCCGCACCAGCCTGGAGACGGCATCATGGCGATATCATTGTATGCCCACCTTTACGGACTCCCGGGGCTGCTCGTAGAGAGCAGTCGCGGTCCCTACAGCCATGCCATTTTGCGCGCGCGGTGCCGAGCCCCCAGGCGCAGCATCCTCGTCGTCCGAGTCATCTATGATGATTGACTTGTGTGCCCGCGGGCGTTTGGATTCCGCCATTCGGCAAGGTTGGGCGCCAAACTCTCAACGACGTTCTGTGTGTCGAGGGCGCGTGCTTTGCTGCTCTGACATTATTTTCAGATTATAAAACTGCACCTCAAATGTTTGTACAGTTTTAAGGATGCAGGGCCGAAGCCTCAGACTATGAATTCGCGAGGGAGACAAAAAATCTTGGTGGTCCTATAAAACTGTTGGGGCATAAGTATATGTTATGTTGGTGCATATGTTTGCAGTGTGAGCTTGAAGAGAGCGCGCCCGCTCTGAGTTTGCGAGCTCTTCGTCGGTGGCGTGCCACGCGTGCTGCGTACCGTCGGCATGGTCAGCCTACGCCCCCCGCTACTCTCCTGTTGTGTTACTACCAGCAACATGTTCAATCACCCAATGAAACACCTGGGCTGTGAGTTGGCGGTATGAACTTGAAGGGATCTGCTCACGGCGCGTGCGTTCGCTTTTAGTCACGCCAGGTTATATACCGCATGTAACCTTATTAGCTCATCCTGTCAGTGCTGATGACCTCATCTGCAAATGGCAACGGCCCTCCAAGTAACGCCCGGCCCTCCATCACGCTCTTGCTGACAACTACCATCAGCGTAACGGCGCCTTCAAGTACCGCACACCTACTCGCGTCCTCCACCCTTGCCCCAAAGTACCCTAGCTAACTACCCGATAAACATGGCTCGCAGCCATGAACAAAACATTTGAACCCGTCACCTCGCGGCCCAGCAAGTGCAACACAGACAGGGAGCCTCACACAGCAACCGCCGCTGCCGCCACCACTACTCACCGCACCTTCTGCAGCCGCTGCCGCCCCGCTGCTGGCCCCGTCCCCGCCCCCGCCCCTGCGGCGCCCCCGCCCTGCCGGCCCCGGCCCCGGCCCCGGCCCTGCTGTGTCCCGGGCGGCACCCAGTCCACCTGGCGGACCAGGATGCCGGCAATGGCAGGCCGCCGCCGCGAGGGCGTCCATATCACAGCCACCTGCGGCCGCCCGCAGCCGCCGCCGCCACCGCAGCCGCTACTGCTCCCGCTGGCAGCGGCACCGGCGCCGGCACCGCTGCCGCCGCGGCTGCTCCACCTGTTGTGCTGAGGCTGCTGCGGGGCCCCGACCTGCTCCACAGCTGCGGCTGCAACGGCTGTAGCGGCCTGCGGGTGCAGCGGCTGTAGCAGGTAGCCGCCGCTGCGGGGGCTGATGGGGCCACCTGTGGTGCCGCCACCTGCGAGCAGTCCGCCTGCCGCCGCCGCCGCCGCCGCTGCCGCCGCCGCCGCAGCGGGGGGGCGGCGGTGCAGGAAGCGCTGTACCCAGGTGCCCCGGTAGCCACCCAGGCCGCCGCCGCCGCCCGCAGTCACAACGCTGGGCGCGCCAGGGGAAGCCGGGCCTCCGCCGTACCTGCACCACCGCCAAAGCAAACACAACGTTACCTCCCAAAGGATCTCACCAGATACTGTGCACAACGCCTGTCACATGAATACCCCGCACCGCGCATTACCTGTTGGCATAGCGGCTGCGGCTGGTCCGGTGAGCCGACGCAGGCGGGCCGCCACCGCCGCCGCCGCCGCCGCCCCCGCTCTCCCAGCCCCAGGACCCCGCCGGGCCGTCGCTGCCGCCGCCGTCGCTGCTGGCGCCGCCCGCGCTGGGCCGCCGCGGCCGCTGCTGGCCGCCCGGCGGCCCGGCGTACTGGTAGTAGTGGCAGTAGGGCGGCTGCTGACCCTGGGGCGGCGGCGACTGGGGGTGGGGGTGGGGGTGCGGCAGGGCAGCCGCGAAGCCTCCTCTCGCCTCGGACACCCAGCCGCCTCCTGACGCCGCCTCCTCCTGCGGCTGCGGCTGCTGCGCACCGTGACCAGCCGCATCAAAGCCGCCGCCACCCACACCCCATGCACCAGCGCCGCCAGGGCCTGACGCAGCCACTGCAGCCGCCGCCGCCGCCGCCTGCTGCTGAAGGTGGCGCTGCGCGCGCTCGCGCAGGTGCGCGCAGGCAGCCTCCGCCGCAGCGGCCGCCGCCTCCGCCGCCGCCAGGCGCTCCTCCGCCCCCGCCCGCGCCGCCGCCTCCGCCGCCGCCTGCATGCGCGCCAGCTCCTCCGCCTGCCGCGCCGCCGCCGCCTCCACCTGCGCCGCCAGCGCCTGCGCGCGCATGGCCTCGACCTCGCCGCGCACGCCCTCGCCGCCCGCCTCCAGCTGCCGCCGCAGCTCCGCCAGCTCTTCGCCTCGCCGCAGGTACTGCACCTCCAGCACCCGGTGCCGCTCCCGCAGCTTCTCCTCGCCGTGCTGGGCCACCCGCTCCGCGGCGCGCGCCGCCGTCGCGGCGGCGGCCGCCTCCGCCTCCGCCTGCCGCGCCGCCGCCACCTCGGCCTCCGCCGCCGCTGCCGCCTGCCGCAGCCGCTCCGCCTCGCCCTCCGCCTGCCGGCGCGCCGCCTGCGCCCGCTGCGCCAACGCTAGACCGTCCTCCGCCGCGCGCAGCCGCTCGCCCGCCTCCGCCCCCGCCTCCGCCGCCTCCGCCGCTGCCACATTCAGCTGCTGCTGCAGCGCCGCCGCCTGCGCCGCCGCGGCCGCCGCCACCGCCTGCTGTCGGCCCAGCTCCGCCTCCAGCGCCAGCACGCGCTGCTGCAGCTCGCCCACCTGCTCCTCCTGCTCCTGCGCCTGCTCCTGCAGCAACAGCAGTTGCTGCTGATCCGCCTCCTGCTCTTCATGGCCCGTCTCCCCATGCTGCTGCTGCTGCTGCTGCTGCTGCTGCTGCTGCTGCTGGCGCTGGTAGTGCTGCTGCTCCAGCGCCTCCTGCGCCGCTTCCAGCTCCGCCTGCAGCTGCCGGACGGCCGCGTCCCGCTCCGCCAGCGCCGACTGCCAGGCCGCCAGGTCGCTGCTGAGCACCTCCAGCACCTCCTCCATCGCCTCCTCCTCCTCCACATCCCCACCACCACAACCAGCGGCCGCGGCCGCCGCCTCGTCGCCCGCATCCGAGTGCACTGCCTCGTCCGAAGCGAGCTGAGAGCGCAAAGACGGCGCCTGTGCCCCATGCTCGCTTGGGCCCCGGCGCTGCAGGTCGCCGCCGCTGCGGGGGGCCGGGGGCCTGGGCTGCGCCGCACGCGCCGCGGGAGTGCAGTCCGGCTGAGAGCCGGCTGAGGGCCCGGAAGGCGAGGAGCCGCCGGACGCCAACCTGCGAGGCAGCAGCAGCAGCAGCAGCAGTAGCAGCCAGCCGTGCAAGCGTCCTCTCAACCATGCCGCATGTACAGCCGAGGTATTGCTGCGACTATGTACCCAAGCGCACAGCTGACCCATGGACACATCAGCTCATCAGAGGAACGCTATGCCATGGCAGTGTGCGGAGCCTACTCACCGGACGGGCGACAGCTCCGCCGAACCCTCGGCGGGAGCGGCCCCGCCGGAATGCTGCTGCTGCGCCTGCGCCTGCTGCTGCTGCTGCTGGCGCTTGGCCAGGCTGCGTGCGCAGCGCGCGTCGGGGGGAGGCGTCAGGACAACGCAGCAGTTGGCAGTTGGCACACACTCCATGGCGGTGGCAGGCGACTCGACAGAATGCACGAACGCACACGCTGCTGCATACCCGGTACCCCATCCTGTCCTCATCATCCACCAAACCCACCCACCCAGCCACCCACCCACCCACCCTGTCCACCCACCCACCCTGACCCACCTGTCCTTCATCCAGCCCATCAGCTCCACCAGGCCCCTGGCCGCCACCGAGCCGGGCGGGGGCCGGCACTGAGCCGACCAGCCGCCGCCGCCGCCGCCGCCGCCACCTCCCAGCGGCGTCAAGGTGCCTGTGGCCGAGCCCAGCGCCGAGGGCGACGCCGCCGCCGCCGCCGCCGCCGAGTCATAGCGGTTGTTGTGTGTGGGTCCGTCCGGCCGGCCCGGCGTCACGAAGGACCAGGAGGCGCCAGGGGTGCGCTGGTGGTGGTGGTGGTGGTGGTGGGGCAGCGGCGAGGCGCCAGCACCAGCGGCGATGCGGCGCGCCCGCCGGCGGGAGCCCGACCCCGGGACACTGGGCGTGGCGGCGGCGGCGGCGGCATCCGGGGCGGGCGACAGGTGGTGCGGCGGCAGGTGCACCTGCGGCTCGTGAAGCTGCTCCTGCGAGAGGCCCTGCTGCCGGGCGATGGACTGCATCTGCAGGTACAGCCTGTGTTTGTTTGTATGTACATGATTTGCAGGAGGGGGAGGAGGCGTTAAGAGTGGTGCGGACCTTGTTCCCCGACCAGCCCCTTGCTTGGTTCGCTTCCGTCACAAGAATAAATTACCCCCACCAGCCCCCACCCCCCACCAGCTCCCGCCCCCCACCAGCCCCCGCACCCCAACACCGGCACCGCCGCACCACCCCAGCAGCCCCCCAGCAGCCCCCCCCAGCACCGCCCCAGCACCACCCCAGCAGCCCCCCGGCACCACCCCAGCACCACCCCGGCACCACTCCAGCAGCCCCAGCCTACTCACGTGCCCAGAAGCTCCTCGAAGCGAGCCAGGCGCTCGTCGCGCTCCGCCAGCCCCTCGGCCATCTCGCTGTTGAGCACCAGCACGTCCTCCCACTGCGGGAGCGTGCACGGGTATGTGTGTGTGAGCGGGTCGTGTGTGTTTGTGCAAGGGGATGAGGGAGGAGGAAGGGAGGGCATGCCTGTTAGCAGACGGGGGCAAGGTACGCGAGGCAGAGACGGGCGAGAGCGCCAGCAGCGCCGTGCAGGGCGGGGCCAGGGCAGGCAGGGCAGCCAGGGAGCCACGTGGGCGTGGGCGTTGGGCGCCACGCCTCAGTACGGCACACACAAAAGCGGTTAGCCACGCCACGTCAAGCGCAGCACAGCCCCGACACCACCCGGCCCCTGCCTCGGGTCCCTCCCTCCCTCCCTCCCTCCCTCCCTCCCTCCCTCCCTCCCTCCCTCCCTCCCTCCCTCCCTCCCTCCCTCCCTCCCTCCCTCCCTCCCTCCCTCCCTCCCGCACCCACCTGGCTGGCCACCGCCGCCACCTCCAGCCGCGCCTCCTCCAGCTGCCGCCGCAGCGCCGCCTCGCTGGCCAGCCGCCGCGCCACCTCCGCCGTCAGCAGCTCCAGGTCATCGCCCAGCACCTCCACCTGACGCCGCAGCGCAGTAGCAGTGGCGGGGCTGGGGCCGGCTGTAGCAGCGGCCCCAGCCGGCGAGCCGCGCCGGCTGCGGCTGCGGCTGCTGCTGTCGCCGCTGCCCCTGGCGCTTGCGGAGGCGGGGGAGCTGTGTGTGCTGGTGCTGGTGGCGTGGCGGGCGACGGCAGCGGACGGCGAGAAGCCGGCCACGGCGGCGGCGGCCGCACGAACCACTGGCGATGACAGAAGCGCGTGGCAGCGGGCGGCGGCGGGGTTGCGGCACAGGGTGCCCGGCGACGACAGCAGCAGCAGGGCCGAGTCCGCGGCTCCGGTGCTGCTGCCGCCGCCGCCGGCCCCGGCGCCACCCTCGGCCCCGGCGCCGCCGTCTGCATTATTGGGCAGGCGGCGAGGGGTGCCGCGAGCCGACCGGCGGCCGGGCGTGGAGGCGGCTGCGGTGGTGGTGGTGGTGGTGTGGCCCGGAGCCGGCGAGCCAAGCAAGACGGTGGAGCCGGCCGGGAAGTGGCCTACGACCGATCCGGGGCGCTGGCGGCTGCCGGGGGGGGACAGCACGCCGTGGGTGGCGGCGGCGGCGGCGGCCGCCGAGGCGGAGGCGGAGGCGGAGGCCGAAGCCGCGGGAGTCAGAGCGGCGGGCGAGGCCCAGCCGGCGGTGAGGTAGGCGGCCGCGCTGGGCGGCGGCGCGTTCTCATCCTGAGACCAGGGCCGCAGCGGCGAGGCGGGCGGCTGTAGCTGCAGCTGCAGGTAGCTGGTGCTGCTGCTACTGCCGTAGCTGCGCCGGGTGCGGCTAGGCGAGCCCCACTGCGTGTGCGGCTGGGACGGCTGCTGCTGCTGCCTGGCCGAGCCGTTCTGCGCCGACGTCGTTACGCCTGCTGGGCTGCAGGGCCCGCCCGAGCCCGAACCCGAGCCTGGCCCTGCACCACCACAGGCGGCAGTGGCAGCAGCAGCAGCAGCAGCAGCGGGCCGCACCTGCTGGTGCAGCTGCTGGCTGCTGGTAGCGGTGCTGTTGCTGCAGGGCGTGAGGAGGCCGGGCGCCCCCACCGCGTCGCAGAACTGCTGCTGCTGCTGCTGCTGCTGCTGCTCGCCATGCTGGCGGCCGCCTGGCGGGCTGCCGGCGGGCACACCCGGGTGGTGCAGGTGCGCGGGGCGGCTGCACGGCGTCACGTCCGCCGTGGCCGTGTAGGACAACTCCTGCTGGCGCTGCTGCTGCTTGGCCTTGACCTGGCTGCCAACCTCCCAGCCGCCGTCCTGCGCGGCAGCGGCAGCGGCTGCCGCCCCCGCCTGCAGCCGGTGGACCTGCCGCTCCCGCAGCGGCTGCACCTGCTGCTGCTGCTGCTGGTGCTGGAGTTGAGCCGCTCGGCCGCTGTCGAAGCCGAAGCGCGAGACCGCCTCGTCGGCGTCGGCCCATGCCGCGCCGCCCGCCTCCTCGCACCCCGCATGCTCCTCCTCCCCACCCGGCACCTGCTGCTGCTGCTGCTGCTGCTGCTGCTGCTGCTGCTGCTGCTGCTGCTGGCGCCACATCGCCTCCAGCAGAGGCGTGCTGGCGCCGGGCGGCGGCGGCAGCGGCAGCTCGTACGTCAGCGCCGAGTCCGAGTCCGCGGGGCCGCCGCCGCCGCCGCCGCCGCCGGCGCTCGAGCGCGTGGCGCGCCGCGCCCACGGCCCCACCAGCGGCAGCGCCGGCCGCGACCTGCCCGCTATCGCGCCCCCGGCGGCGGCGCCCACCGGCGTGGCGGCGGCCTCCGCGCCCTGGCCCAGGGCCTCCTGCCTGCTGCGCGCGCGGCCACTGTCCGCCTCATCCGCGCCCGCCTCCTCCTCCTCCTCCTCCTCGTCGATGTACCTGCCAGTCCCGGCCTCCTGGCCTTCGCCCTCCTCGGGCATGAAGAGGGGGTTGGTGCGGACCAGGCTGCCCTGAGACAGCGACAGCGGCGTGCCGCCGCCAGCGGCGGCCGCAAAGTCAGCACCGGCGCCGCTGCGAGGGGCGCTGCGCGCCGCGCCGCCAAAGGAACGGGTGCCGCGCCGCAGGCTGTTGCTGCCGCCGCCGCCGCCGCCGCCGCCGCCACTGCCGCCACTCGTAGCAGGCAGGGCGGCGGGCGCAGCTGCGGTGCTGAGGTGGCCGCTGCCCTGGTCCCAGCCGCAGCTGACGCTGCCAGCTCCACCTCCAAAGCCCACTTCGGCGCCGAAATCCTCCTCCTGCTCAGTGCCCTCCGCATCCTGGCCGCCGCCAAACAGGCGAGTGAGGAACGCACTCCCGCCGCCGCCGCTGCCGCTGCGGCCGCTGAGAGCGCCGCCGTGCGGGCTCAACGCCGCCGCCGCCGCCGACGCAGTCGCGGCACCACCAGGGGACGCGTAAGCCGCCAACAGGTGCTGCATTGCGCTGACACCGCCGCCGGCAGGGGTGCCGTATCCGCCGGCAGCGCCGTAGCCTCCGGCGTCGTAGCAGCACTCCTCGTCCTCGGCCACAGTCGGCAGCGCGCCGCCGCCGCTGCTGCCGCGTCCTGCTGCCGTCACCGTGCCGCCAAAGCCGCGCAGCGCCTGCGGCAGCGCCTGCGGCGACGCCTGCTGCGCCTGCGCCTGCAGCTGCTGCAGCAGGGCGGCGTGCGCGGCCTGCAGCTGCGCGTACGCCGCCTCCAGCGCCGCCTCGCGCCCCGCCTGCTGCCGCCGCTCCGCCATCAGCCCACACACCTGCCGCCGCAGCGAGTCCAGCGCCGTGGCCTCCACCGCCGCACCTGCAGGCTCCACCAGCCCACGCACGTCCACGTCCACGCCCCCCTCCTCCTCCTGCCCCTCCTCCTCCTCCTCCGCCCCCTGTCCTCCGCCAGCACCCCTGCCCTCCTGCTGTCCCGGCTCCTCATGATGGCCCGGCGCCGGAGCCTGCGGCGTCAGCACCTGCAGCGCCAGCGCCGCCTCCAGCTGCGCCTGCAGCAGCTCGTGCTGCGCGCCCAGCTCCGCCAGGCGGCCGGCGGCGGCGGCGGCGGCGGCCAGCGCCTCGTCGCGCTCCGCCGCCGCCGCCGCCAGCTGCTCGGCGGTGGGGCGCTGCCGGTATGCCTCCAGCGCGTCTTCGGCCTGATGGGGGGGGGCGCGTGGGTGTTTGCATGGATGCTTGCATGGGCCGCGACTTCGGGTGCGTCGTTACGTGGGGCCCAGGAGCTCAAGAAGTAGTTTCCTGGTTCTAAACCTACTTGTACGTGTTTTTGCACCCCAAAAAAACCACATCGCTTCCTGCCTGCCGGCCGCATCCGCCAACAACCCCACCGCCACTCATTCACACGCACACGACCCGCCCGCCCGCCCCGCCCCGCCCCGGCCCCCCTGTACCTCTGGACATCGGCACTTCATTAATGATTAAACAACATCCATGGATGGCTACCCCCCCTGCCCACCTGCTCCAGGGACGCCTCCAGTGCCGACACCTCCTGCCGTTGGGCGTCGCTCTGCTCGCGCAGCGCCGCCAGCTCCCTGTGCGCGTGTGTGTGTGTCGGGATGTGTGTGTCGGTGTTTGTTTTACCGTATATGTGGAGACAAGGCGTCGAGACTGTCTGAACTGAAGACAGGCGCCGGGGTCAGGCGCACGCAGAACCGGACCGTGGCAGCCTCAGGGGCAGCCTTGAAAGGAAATGAATGGAGCGCAGCTAGCCACTGCACCTCCCTGCGCCTGCCAGCTCCCAAGTCTCTTCCTGCCCCTTCTCTCACCCCAGCGCCTCCCCGCTCCTCCAGTTCCCACGGCTAATGTGATTTGTCGCAACCACCATCCCCATCCCCACACACACGCCGCCCCTGCTGCTCACGCGTTGAGCCGGTCCGCCGCCGCCGTCTGCGCCTCCAGCGCCGCCGCCAGCTGGCCGTTGAGGCGCAGCGCGGTGGCGAACTCGGCCTGGCGCGCGGCGGCCTGGTCGCGCCAGGCGCCCAGCTGCTCCAGGCTCTGAGGCGCGCCGTCCTGTTAGAGATCAAAAGGGAGAGAATTATGAAATCAGTCCTGTGTGTGTGTGTGTGTGTGTGTGTGTGTGTGTGTGTGTGTGTGTGTGTGTGTGTCTGTGTGTGTGTGTGTGTGTGTGTACGGGTGGGTGGGTGTACGGGTGGAAGCGGCGGCGACGGCAGTGGTGATGCAGGCTGGTGTGATGCGTGCGCATGGGGCGGCGCGTGTGTGTGTGTGTGAAACAGGGTTTGGCAGGTTGTGATGACAGGAGTGGTGGGGGCAGCGGCAGAGGGGTGGCATGCATGCATGCAGGCATGCAGAGGACAGCTGCACGTGATGAAACCCGCCCGGCCGCCCGCCCGCGCAGATCTCGCGCCGCTCACACGCCGCACCCAGCGCCCCTACTATCCCGCCCCAACCCCCAACCCGCTCCAACCCTAATCTTAAACCCACAATGGTCGAATGGCGAATTGAAATGAACCAACCCTCCCCGGCACGCCCCACCCCACCCCCCAGCCCCGCACTCCAGCCCCCCACCCCAGCCCCCCACCCCAGCCCCCTCTAACCCCCCCACCCCCAGCCCCCCACCCCAGCCCCCTTACCCCCAGTGGCCTACCCCCCTCCCCCCCGCCTACCCACCTCGGCCTGCAGCGCCCGGAACAGCCCCAGCTCCCGCTGCAGCGCCGCGCACTGCCGCCGCAGCGCCTCCGCGTCCTCCGCCACCCGGTCCACGTTCACCACCGCCTGGTTGGTGCGGGGGAGCATGTGTGTGTGTGTTAGAGATCACAAGTGTGTGTATGTATGTATGTATGTATGTATGTATGTATGTGTGTGTGTGTGTGTGTGTGTGTGTGTGTGCGACGGGAGGGGGCAGGAGCGGGCGGGCACCTTTCAACCCAGTGCCGCAATTTGTAACGGTGACTACCTACGTAACCTAGTAGCCGGCAGTGCGCCAGTGGCAGCGGCAGTTTTCGTCCCCGTGCCCCCTCCCCAGTCCACATGCCCCCATGGAGCCCCCCGTGCCACAGCCATCTCCGCCTTGCCGCTTCTCCAACCCCAGCAGCCCCAGCACCACCACCGCTCTCTCACCCGCCCGCCCGCCCACCATATGTCACCCCACCCACCCGGTTGCGCACGTTGCGCGCCCTCAGCGCGAAGCCCACGGTCATCTCCGTCTCCTTGGCGCAGGCGGGCGAGGGGTTGAGGTTGGCGATGATGAGCGTCTTGGCGTTGCCGCCCAGGCAGTCCTGGAGGGGGGTGCGTGGGCGTGTGTGCAGGTAGGTGGGAGGGGGGAGGAGCGGCGTCGGTCCAGGTGGGCATTACCTACAAGTGAAAGTGTGATGGGGTTATCGGGAGGAGGGCAGCACATGCCCGTGGAGGGACGACAGGGTGGCCTCACTCTCCTCCGTGCTCTAGTTGACAGCGGGCTGTTAATGTTCTTTTCCGACCTAGCAACGCCTTCCACAGCCCAAGCTCAAGCGCCTCCAAGCCCCATCAAGCCCCGCCCCTCCAAGCCCCCTCTCTCCCAGCCTTCCTCTGCCCCCCCCCACCTGCAGCAGGAAGGTGAGCTTGGAGTCGCGGTAGGGCACCGGCCCCGCGGCGGCGCCCCTGCCGCCGCTGCTGGCGGCCAGGCGGCTGATCACCAGCGTCAGCGTGGACAGGCTCTTATTGATGGCGTTGGCCTCGCGCTGCCGGGCGCTGTGCGGTGCGGTGCGGTGAGGTGCGGTGCGGTGAGGTGCAGCGGGGGACATGGGGAGGGAGGAGTTTTTTGCAAGGATACGGTAGTTGGCGAAGTGGTAGGAATGGTGCAGTGTTTAGGAAGGGAGCGTGGGAAGTCGGGGAGGGGGGGCAGGAGGCAGAGGAGGAGCGAGGACGATCCGCGGGACGGGTCAGGTGGGTGGCTTGTTGTGTGGTGGTCTGTGGCGGCAGAACTGGCAGGCAGGAAAGCAGGCAGGCAGGCAGGCAGGCAGGCAGGCAGGCAGGCAGGCAGGCAGGCAGGCAGGCAGGCAGGCAAGCAGGCCGCACCTGAGGATGTCTGCACCCTTCTGAGTGCGTTCGCAGCCTGTGGGGCGGCGGCCGAGGCGGCAGCGGCAGCGGCGGCGGCATGTGCGGCAGGTGAGTCACAAGTGCGTGTCCGGGGTCCCGGGGGGTGTCAGCAATGCTGGGGAGGCAGCGTCAACCCTGTCCCCGCATCTACCTTCCAGGACCAGGAGTGGGGGTGAGCCCAGACTGGCCCCTGTGCCATATCCGGCACAGCTACCCGGGTCCCAGCCAGCGCCCAGTCACCCTCTCCAGTCCCAAGCCCCCAGCCTCCATCCCCCTAGCCAGTCACTACCTTCCCAGCCTTCCTGCCTCCCCGTTGCATGGGTATGGCTTTTATGAGGCTGGTATTTACAATCCCCAGCCACCCTCCCTCGTGCCTCTTCCTCTCCCACTCTCTTTAAACCTCAACCCCTCTCAACCCCTCACCCGCCCACTCACCCGCCAGGTCCACCAACTGCATGCGCGAGCGCCGCACACGCACCACACCGCCACCGCCACCGCCACCGCCACCGGCAGCCCCCTCGCCTCTTCCCCCTGCAGTGGCAGCGGCGGCGGCGGCTGCCCCCGGCTGCAGGCCCAGCGGAGGCTGCTGCAGGCCCAGCTGCCCCGGCTGCTGCTCCTCGCGCGCCTCCAGGTGCAGCGTGAAGATGCAGTGCGAGCGGCTGGACACGGGGTTGGACGCCGTCTCCGCCACCACGCGCTGGGCGGCGCCGTGCCGCAGCAGCGCCAGCGCCTCCGCGGCTGCGGGCGGCGGCGGGCGGCGGAGGGCGGGGGGTGTGCCATGCATGTTTGATTAATGACGAGGGCGATGTAGACAGACGTTGCGACACAGAAAAGGGGGGGTTGTGGTTACCAGCCCAAACTAAACCAATCTAAAGGAAGCGGAGTTGAGTAATGCAATTACGGTAATAATTCGGGGGGGAAGACGGCGGGCGGGCAGTAGAGGGAGGGGGCAGGCGTGTGGGCATTGCGGAGACACAAGACATGTTTGCCATCTCCCCTGTGCTCCCCAATGGATGCGCGCAGACCCCAGGCCCCCACATCCACGCCCACATGAGCCCGACTCCTGCCGGCTCTCACATCCTGCAAGTCCCCTGTGACCCTCTTTCACAGAGCACAGTGGTGCCTCTCAACACCCGCTCACTCGCTCACTCACCCGAGCCCACCGCCAGCTCCGTCAGCCCCACGACGGTCACGCCGTCCTTGAGGCTCTCGCGCAGCTGCAGCCGCTCGGGCCTGTCGGTTGTTGTTGGTGGTAGTTGGTTGTTGTTGGCGGCAGGTGCCGGTGCCCGGTGCCGGTGCCGGTACGGGGTAGTGTGGTGGGGAGTGCGGCGGCGGGTGGTGCAGTGGGGGGACCTACCAGTCAGGGGAGGCGGGCCCCTACCGCCCCGACCACCCAGGCCCCCGCCCGCCCACCACTGCGCTGCGCTCCTGCCGCACCTCCCCACCCCCGCCCGAGCCACCCGAGCCAGCCAAGCCCCCAAACATCATTGTCCATCGGCCGTCAGCCAGTAGCCATCAGCCATCAACCACCCCTACAGCACCCAACCCAACCAAACGCAACCGGATCCAACCCGCCCCAACCCAACCCAACCCAACCCAACCAAACCCAACCCAACCAAACCAAACCAAACCAAACCCAGCCCAACCCAACGCAACCGCCCCAACCCAACCCAACCCGCCCCACCTGTCGCTGAGCAGGTCCGTGACGACCTCCTGTGTGTGGGAAGCCATTTGGGCGGTGGCGGGAGAAGGGGAATTTATGGGGTTGCAGGTTGCACTGGGGCAGAGAATTGTGCCCAAGGCACATCATTGAGAGCTGTTGCAGTCCGGCTCTGCATTCTCTCCCGGCAGTCCACCGCATTTCACCTAAACGAGCGCGCCCTACCTGGTAGATCTGCAGCATGCTGACCTTGACCAGGTAGCGCGGGCCCCCGGCGCTGCTGCCGTCAGGGCCCCCGTTGGTGCCCCCGATGCTGCCCCCGTTGAGGGTGAGGTCAATGCCGAGGTCGCCAGCGGCCTGGCGGGCGGCAGCGGCCACCGCCTGCGCGGTGGCGGCGCCGCCAGCGCCAGCAGGGCCCGGGGTGCGGGCGGCGGCAAGCAAGGGCGCGGGGCTGCGGGCGGGTGTGGCGCGGGGCTGCGGCGGCGGCGGCGGCGGCGGCGGCAGGGGGATGCGCGAGGGAGTCGTGCGGCCGCCGCTGCCGCCGCCGGGGCCCGGCGTCATGCGGCCGCCGGCGCCGCCGGCGCCCGGCGTGGGCTGGGGCGGGCCGGGGCTGGGCGTCGGGATGCCACTGCGGGAGCGGGAGCGGCCCAGCTGCCGGCCGGCGGTGCTGGGCGGCGGCGGCGTGGTGCAGGTGGGGGAGCTGGGCTGCTGCGCCGCCTGCGCGGAGGGGGGCTGCTGCGGCGTGCACGGGCCGGCCTCTGCTGAGCCACGTTGCTGCTGGCGGTGCGGCTGGGCCTGCCGCTGCTGGTGCTGGTGCTGGTGCTGCTGCTGCTGCTGCTGCTGCTGCTGGTGCTGGTACTGCTGGGCGGCGATGTGGGAGAAGACGTAGTCCAGGATGCGCGGGATGAGGCCGGCCTGTTGGGGAGAATGGGGGTTTGATGCGTGAGCGGGTGGGTGGGAGGGTGGGAGGGCGGGAGCGGAGTGTGCAGCAGGAGCAAAGCGGCATGTGCAGGTAGAGGCCGGAGAGGCTGCATGTGCGGAGATCTGTACATCGATGATGATGACCTCGCTCACGCGGCCATGCAGTCAGTCACATGCCCCATGGCCTGGGACAGCCCAGCATGTCGCCCCTGTCTGCCACCCTCCATAGAAATTAAATTTAGATAACGGGGTGGTTCTGTACGCGCGCGAGCCTGGGTGCCATCCATGACTACCGACAACACCGACGACAAGACTGAAGATTCAAGGCTCAAGGGCGCCCGAGACCTAAAGGTTAAGGCCATACCACCTCCGCGCTCTGGGTTGGGTTGGTTGGTTTGGGTTCTCGGTCGTTTCGCTTTTGGTTTCTGGAATAAAATACCTCCCCTGCCCCAGCTCACATCGACCGGCAGCGCCGCGCCGCCGCCTCCGCCGCAGCCTCCGCCTCCATCACCGCCCCCTGCACCCGCACCCGCCGCCGCCGCCGCGCGCTGCGCCGCGCGCTGCAGGCCGCGGTGCGTCAGGCTGCCCATCATGGTGTGCGTCTTGCCGCTGCCGGTCTGGCCGTACGCCAGGATGGCGGCGTTGTAGCCGGCCAGCAGGTGGCCCGCCATGGGGCGGCCGGCCACTGCGGTCCGTGTAGGGTCCAGGGTCCAGGGTGCAGGGTGCAGGGTGCGCGGATACAGGGTCCAGGGCGGGAGAACCACGCGGGGGGAGGAGAAGGGAGGGGAGCAGCGCAGGTTCATGAATAGGACATTGTTCAGATGGTGCGGAAGCGGGCGCAGGTGCGGGGCACGGACGCGGGCGCAGGTGTGGGTGCGCCCCCCCTCCCCCTGGCGTACCCTTGAAGAAGGTGGACTGGCGCATGTGTGGGCTGGCCACGAAGCTGAAGGCCCAGTGCACCTGCTGCCGGCCGCCGGCGGTGGTGAGCGCCAGCTCCTTGTGCGCGACGCACTGCACCACGTCCGGCTGCCCGGGCGTGGTGGAGGGTCGGATCTTGGGGATGATCTGCGCGTGCGTGCGAGGGAGGGAGGGAGGGAGAGGGGGTAGGGCATTCCAGAAACCAAAGCGAACATTGGGGGGAGGGAGGAAGGGGTGCGGTGCCCAGGGGCAGGACCCAGGCATGATGAGGTGTGGCATGATGGGTGGATCGCGGGGCTAAGCGAACACTGCGCAGCGCAGGCTCAGTTGCTGCGTCCGTGGACACAAAGGGCGGGGAAACTAAGAGCAAAAGCAGGAGCAAAAGTGGACACGCCCAGATGTTGCACCGTGCAGCAGCGGCCTTGCACCAGCGGCCGTGGCCGCCATACACAGAGAGCCCCCGGCGTCAGCTCGCGCACGGCAGTAAGCTGGGTGCGGCCGCCACCAAGGATTGAATCGTCGCACTCGCTAAATGCACGCGAGGGTCACTCCCAGGGTGCCCATCCCCACCTTGATGGTCTCCGAAGCGGGGTCGTTGGCCCCCTGGCGCCATAGCCCATCTATCAGCTGCGATCGTAATCAAGCGTGCATCCGGGGCATTTAGCAGAATTTGGATACTCGCAAGCATCGGCGACGGGGTGGGGTTTGCTTTACAAACTCGCCTGCGTCGTTGACACCAAACTGGGCTCCATAGCGGTGTCTTGCCCAAAGTAGCTCTATAGATGCAAGCTAGTCATGATAGATGGAGTATCTACACGAGCCCGAGGGAACTCGCTGCGGACGTCTCTGAATTTCGAAGACAGCTGCGCAACAAGTTACATCGCCTGTAACTGCAATTTTCAATCAATTTCCTAGGTGCTTGGCCAAGTTCACAGAGAGCTGGTCCTTCTGCGCAGGCGGAAGGACACCGGCTGTGGATCCAGTCGGCATCCAATTCGCGGCGTCATCATCATCATCATATCATATTCATACGTAACACGTCGCGAACAGAGGACGCCGTTGATTTAAGCATGCCAAGGCACGGAGCGGCCGACCGCGGTGAAGAACGGTTCCGCGACCACACGTAGACTGCGCTGCCCCTGTTTAGCTTGCGTGAGTAACGCATTAAGTACACATACACACATATAGTTGATTTGAAACTGCTGGTGACACTCAATTAGGGCGGACGACGCGAGGAGGGTCGTCGCTCTCGTCGTTTACGTGACGCCGTGAAGCATAATGTCGCTTCGGCGCGCTGCAGCGCTGGTTGCTCGCGGCTTTGCGGAGTCCGCTTCGACGCTTCAATCAGCGGAGGCTGGCGTCGCGGCCCGGCTGTGTACCGGCGCGTCCACGTCCGGGCGGCAGGCGTGGCCTCTTGGCACGGCAGCAGGCGTGTACGCGCGGGGCCCGGCCGCCTGGTCAGCGGCGTCGGCGGCCGGGGGTTTCCAGGGCACGCGCGCGGCGCACGGCAAGTCCAGTACCAAGTATACCCCGGCGGAGCTGGGCCTGTATTGGGTAGGTGTCGGGCTCCGCGGGTTCCCCACCATGTCCCGCCTCTTCAGACTCCCCCCAACCCAACCCACCGCAGGGCGCGGCGGCGGTGTTCATGGTGGGCGTGTCGTACGCCTCCGTGCCGCTGTACAAGCTGTTCTGCGCGGTGAGGGGGGGGCCGGGGGGCCGGGGGCGGGGGGCGAGGGGTGGCGGGGGTTGGGCGGGGGCAAGGGATGGCCACGGGTAGGGCGGTGGGATCTGCGCCGACGTTGCCCGGTGGCCGGTGCAAACACGGGCAGCGCATGGGATGACGCGCGGGGCAGCAGGCGGCGCTAGCGGTGGGATCGCGGTCGCGGGGGCAGGGAAGGGGTGTTGGTGAGCGGGTAGCGAGAGATGTGGGGCTGGGTCCAAGGATGGTTAGCTAGGAGGCGAAAGGGTTTTTTTAGGGGTGGAGGTTCACCGATGGGTTTCGGGAAAGCAGGTGTGCCAGACGCACTCTCTCGGCCCGGGGCCGGGGCTTGGGAGCTAGGGCGTGTGACCCGTACGCGGGGGGGGGGGCTGGCGGGCAGGCAGGGCCGGGGCGCAACACCGGGCTGCCTGGTGTTTGCCCCACAGACTGGGGGATCTTCCCCGGCCGAGGCTGATGGCGCTGAGTTGAAATGGAATGATTTAGTAGTTTGACCCGACGGACTGTGCCCACCATCTGATATGAGCACGCTGCCCTCTTCGCCACTTCTGAACCCACACACAGGCCACGGGCTATGGCGGCACCGTGCGCGCTGGAGAGGTGGGGGACAGCGGCAGGCGGCGGGGGGGGTGGGGTGTGGGAGAGGCGGAGGGACAGACAGCAGCAGGGGCGAGGGGGACGTGGGGGTTTGGAGTGTTTATGGACGGCGGGGTGTTCATGAATGGTGGCAAGGGAGCCAAACACGGCGGCAAGGGTGTGAAATGTTGGTCACTGTGGGGTTTTAGGCGAGGCGAGGGGCATGGTGGGGACTCGGGGCAGCAGCAGCAGCAGCAGTAGCACCAGCCAGTGACCCACCCGCTGCCCCGCGCCTCTGTCGCGCACCCGCCGCAGTCGGTGGAGGAGAAGCTGCAACGGCGGCGCGATGCGCCAGACGCCAAGGTTGAGGAGTGAGTGGGGGGCCATGGGCCGCAGGGGGGGCCGCAGCGGGGGCCGCAGGGGGGAGGGCCGCAGAGAGGGCCGCAGAGAGGGCCGCATCCTCGCAGGTCTGGCCTGTCAAGCACAAGGAGTGTCCCCTGACCGCCCGCCCATCATCTCCTCCTTCCCTGTCCCCCCCTGCTGTACTTCGCTGAATCTATCGCACTTGCCTGCGCTTCGCCCGCTAGTTTGGCTTATTGGTTTCGGGGGTGGGATGGTATTTGCACCACTACCACCCCGACCCCAAACCAGACAACACACCAAAGCGCACCTCCCACACCTGCCCAACCCCTTTAACCCTGAACACCCGCCATCCATCCCCCGTGTTTTTGGGTCCTGGGATGAACTTTGGGTTTGGGGTTGCAATGGTCTCTTTGGTTTCTGGAATGAACTCACCCCCCCCCCACACACACACACACGCACACCTCCCCCTCCCCCGCCTTCTGTGTCGCAACGTCTGTCTACATCTCCTTCCTCATTAATTTAACATGCATGGAACCCCCTCCCCCCCCCACACACACAACCCACACCCCTCCCCCCCCTCGTCTGTCTACATCTCCCTCGTCATTAATTTAACATGCATGGCACCCCCTCCCCCCCCCCACACACACACACACAACCCACACCCCTCCCCCCCCACACACACACACACACGTACACTTGCGCCAGGGCCGCCTCCAAGCGCGAGCTGCGCGTGTGGTTCAACGCCGACGTGGCAGACGACATGCCCTGGGACTTCCGGCCCACGCAGGAGTACGTGCGCGTGCGGCCCGGCCAGTCCACGCTCGTGTTCTTTACCGCGCGCAACAAGAGGTGAGGCAGGGGGGTGGAGGAGGGGAGCGGGCTGCCAGCGGGGGGCTTGTTGCTGAGGGGCTGGAGGAGGGGGTAGTTCATTTCAAACCAAAGCAGAAATCCGTAGACCCTGAACCCGAAACTAGCCAGGGAACGGAGGAGGTGTGGCCTTAATCTTTACCTTGGGGGGCTGTGGAGGGGGCTGCGGCGAGGCGGTGGATGTGGGGGGTGGTGGAGGTGGGCCGGGGGCTGGGAGCTGTGGAGGCTTTGGGGGCTGGGGCGTGGGGCTGGGGGCTATGGAGGCTTTGGGGGCTGGGGGCTGCGCGCGGCAAATTCGACTGTGGAAACCAACACGCCCGCTCGCGCCGCCCTGTCCCCCTTTCCACCACCCCCTCCTGAACCGCCCTCCACCCCCATCCCCCCCCCCATTATTGATTAAACACCATCCATGGATGGCTACCCCCCCATCCCCGCCCCCCCCCATACACGCACGCACGCACGCACGCCAGCGACAAGCCCGTCACGGGCTACTCGCTGTACAACGTGACTCCCGACAAGGCCGCCTTCTACTTCAACAAGATCCAGTGCTTCTGCTTCGAGGAGCAGCGCCTGCGCCCCGGCGAGCAGCTGGACATGCCCGTCTTCTTCTACGTCGACCCCGAGTTCGCCACCGATTGGAACTGCCGCAACATCAACGACATCACGCTCTCCTACGTCTTCAACAAGGTAACGAGGGGGCGGGGGCGGCAGCGGGTGGGGGCGGGGGGATGGGGATGGGGATGGGGCGGGCGGTGAGGAGGGGCGGCAGGAGGAGGGCGGTGATGGAGCGAGGGGGGGTTGTGGTTACTAGCCCAAACAAAAGGAGGGGCAGAGGGGTTCAGTCGTGGGGTTCAGTGGAGGGCTGGTAGAGGAGCAAAGGAGCAGCGCAGGTAGACAAAAGGGCCAAGGGGGAGACATAAATACCAGCCCATTCTACACCAAGAAACCAAACTAGCGAGCGAAGAACGGGCGCAGGCGAGCGTTGGCGGAGAAGCGATAGGGGGACCTCAAAGGGACCAGCGGAGCGCGGCTGTGGAAGCCGGCGCGGAGTCCGTTGAGCCCTGGACGGTCTGCCACACACCCACGCACACGCCCACATCACTGCCGCATCCATCGCCCACACGCAGGTGGAGGGTGAGGACGAGGAGGATGCGGAGGACGACGGCCGCCCCAGTGTGGTGAAGCTGCACTCGGGGCCGCACCCGGCGGCGGTGGCGGCCGGCCTGCAGGCTCCGGGGCTGGTGCCCGTGGCCGTTGGGGCAGCGGCGCCGCCGCGGGCGGCGTAAGCCGCAGCGCCCTACCAGCAAAGCAGGGTAGCGCGAACTGGCTTATTGCAGCATACTTGAGCGTGATAGAAGCTTGAGCGGGCTAGGAAGGCAAGGTTCGCGTCTAGACAAGCGGGCCCGTGCGTGGTTGGCAGGAGCGAGTGACCCAGATGTCTGTTGCCTACCTAGCCGGATGCGGGAGTGAGCCGGGCCCACATCACCTGCTGTGTGATGTGCTGCTGTCGGGCCGGCGGGGCCACAGGCGGCACGCGAGTTCCCGCGTGCGTGTGTATGGCTGGCTGGGCAAGGGCGCGGATGGCGTAGAGCTGCTGTGCGAAGGAGGTGGAACGGACTGGGGGTGGACGGGACGGCCGAGCGCACGAATACGGTCTCTGCACGAAGGCCTTGAGTGGCTGATTGGCTCACTCGGCGCCGGGCGAGACGCAGCGCGCGGACCAACCAACTGACCACGACTGTGCGGCCCCCCGCCCACCCTCCGACAGCCCTACCGGCCGGGACCAAGCATGGGAACGTGCATGCACTCCAGTGTCGCTCCAGGGCCCGGGTGCTGCATCTGGCCGCATGATATGGCCTGGCTCTAAACACGCTCCAGCAACCTCCAACCAGCTACCGACGCCGGTACAGTAACAGCGCGTTTCTCTTGTTTCTGATCACAATGCCTTGCTTGCTCGTATTTTTGGATATATGGGCAGGGGGGGGGGGGGGTAGAAACCAAATCGCCAGACCCCATGCCCCGAAACCCCCCAGGACCCCCTTGGGAGGGACGACCGAGTCCCCCCTGGACAAAACCGTCTCAAAAAGGGGGTTATACCCCTCCATTTAGTACCAAAGCGGTGCCAATCGACTCCTCTTGACCGCGAGTGAATAGCGTCATGGGACGAGTTTGCTCGAGGTCATGGGTTCGATTCCCATACACTCCCCCGATTTCGGTCGGGATGAAATGCCTAGGGATAAGTGGTCGGCCGGACGAGTTTAGGACTTAGTCGATGAGCCCGGATTCGGTCCACTAGGGCGGCCGCGAGCTCCTATAAAGTAAGAAGTATCGATCGATCGGGTGAATGGTTAGGCGGCAGAAGTCACGGTGGAGACGTTGGCGTGCAGGTGGCACGCCCCTGAAGTCCAGAGCAGTTCGCTCGCGACCCGGGTCACCAGGTCCTTCTTGTAACCATGCATTCTCTTGACGCGCTCTATAAATCCATGTCATCTGCGGGCCTGTCCCGCAACTTCGACACGCGCGGGATTCCATCCATTGCAATTCCCGCCCCACCCCCCACCACGTAAACGGACCCGTATCCACTCTCGAATCCATCACCGGTTGTATAGATGCTATATTGACACCTGATTGGGGGTTATCAGGCCGTTCTGGGCCTCAAGTCCCTCGCCAGCCAGTGCGCATGTGTCGATGTGTGGGACATGTGCCGACATGTCCACGTCCAGGCGTCAAGTGGGACATTCCCAGGGTGTAATTGTGCGAGGCGTGGCACCAAATGCATCTATATATCACATACTGCTGCGTTCGTGCCCCGTAAGACTGAGTTAGGGCTTGTTGGGGCTCCTCCCGAAATCCCTGAGGTCAGGCTCCCGGAACCCCACGGACCCCCGGGGGGGACGACCGACCGTCAACTTTGGGGGCCCAGAACTTCCTCACCAGACCCCCCCTGAAAAAACTAAAAGCACGTGCGTTATTATTTCGTTGAGCTCTATCGTTTTAGAGCATGGGGTAGGAAACTTTGTTTTCTACCCCCCCCCTGATATGGGGGCTTCGGACACTGCCGGGACTTGCCTTCTTGCCCCTTGCCAACTCCATGAGCGCTGGCCCTAAACAGGGGGCTGCATGAGCCCTGGGCTGCTGGCGAGGCTGCCCGCTGCCGTGTGCAGGCCGGCTCATCCGCTGCAGGCCAGCTCCTCACACAGGCTCGGCTGCGGACCTGCCCTCACCACATCACCGGTAATCAATGCATGCCACCCGGCGGCCGGCGCGCTGCCTGAGTGTGCATGAAGGCATGAGGAGCTCAGGCGAGACAAGAGATGCCTCTGGCGAAAGCTGGGATTGCGCGTAAAAGAACCTGTCGGGTGATATTGCGTATGCCGTGTGTGGCACGGCGCAACTGCCTAGGCCGCCCGTGTGACCAGGGCGTGCCATGAGCGCCTGCGTGCTGGTATTACTGATGGCTAGGCGGGCTAGCATGGCCCCGGCCTGCCTGCCGTGGGCATATCATGTGGGCTAGGACTGATCACTGATGGCCCTCGAGCGCAAGGGGAATTCCGAGCCTACTCGGCCATACGGGATGCCTCGTTCCCGGTTGGTCATTTGGTGGGGTTATCGCGGTGTTCACGGCGGTCGCAGCTCGTAGTTGCGAGGGGCCGGTGGTCAGCGTGGCCTGCGCGACAGCGTATCACAGCGCCAGTGCCTCTTGCGCTCTGGGAGCCCGCGGAGCAGCCTGCGCAGCCGCGGCGGTTGTTTCCCCCCAAGAAGGTAAAGCGTTGCTGTCCTTTTGCTGCTGACCTTCTTTCTTCCTGCCCGATAGCCGTGACAACAACTTCTGACAACACAATCGCCATTTAGCCATTCTCACTCTAGTGGATTCAAATGATACAGGGGCGCCGGGCTCCGTAACCGGAAGGCACGGCACGGGCGCCCACGGCCGGGGCACACATCATGGGCGTCCAGCAGGGTTGGTCTGCCGCAGCATGCTGGGCACGCACTTCGTTCATTAATTTTTTGCTGTAGAGCTCGACATGCAAAACCTGATGCAAAACGACCTGGGGCATCCACTCTGTCAACTGCCGGGCGTGCCGCAAAAACTCGCGGGGTCCGATTACGACTGAGCCTGCGATGCCAGATGCGATTTCTATTCCATGTGGGCACGAAAATGAGACGTCCCACGCTTGGCCATGGCAGGGGCTGGGGCTCCAGCGAGCGCCCGTTGACGCGTGACTGTTGAGCCCGGGCTGAGCTGTGACGTGCATTGTACTTCATATGTACGCCGGACCTGGATTTGATTATCTTTATGGAAGTCCCTGTTGAGGAAAACACAGGGCCGCGGAACATGCCCATTGCAGGCTCCACTTTCGCTCTTTCACGCTCCTCAGCGTAAACACCCGTGTTGCGACGTTTATTGACAAAGATTTACATACGCTCAATACTTCATTATAGAAACACATTGTGCAAAGTGAAGAGTCGTTTATCGACAAATTGTTCGTTTCTAGGCGCATTTGCTATGGCGCAATGTTGTTGCGTCTTCTGTATCTTTAAGATGTTGAGAGAGTCAAAGAATACAGTCTAGCGACTGTGACCCTGGCCCGTGAACGCGCCTAGCCTTTGAAACCGCATTGGCCGTTGACCTAATCTTCGCGGCGCTGCTAAGGTTGCAAACATCAGCTACTCGTGATACGGAAGGCCTGCCAGGAGGAGGTCTTGGGTAGTACTGCCCGGCAATGAGTCTGCTCCGCTGCTGCTTCGGGGCCCCGGAGCCCAGTAGGCCCCAGGAGCTGCAACTAGTGTTGCCAGTTCCAGGACCCGCTGCGGATGCTGGAACAGAGCGGTCCAAAGTTCAGCTTCTCCAGTCGTCAATCGATTCGCCTCGCGCTGTGTGCAAAGGCGTTTCTACACACGAACTTGGGTCGCTACTCCCTTCTCATGGCCCGGTATGTGTTCTGGTGGGATAGCGCCCTCAGCGCGCTCTGTTTTCGGAGGGGGCATTCATGAATCAATTGGCCCTATTTGGGCCGCACTGCAGATTGTCACCAGCGGCGCAACGCAAGATGCATTTGAAGTGGCCATGGGTCTTCAGGCGGCCATGTGCTGTGCGGCTGTGCCTGGGCTCAGCTTGGAGGGACGCGCTTCGCGGCTCACGGCAAGTGTGCAGCGGTACCTGGGCGCCACAGCCGTCCGGTGAGTATGAGAACTGCGCTCATGTGATAATTAAACAAGTTGATAGCGAGCGCCGTATCAGGGCGCGGCGGGGTCGGGTCGTCCAGGCAGCGGGTACTTTCCCTTACGCTAAAACGGGCGTGCCCGTACGCCCGAAGAATATCCTGAGGCTGAGGCTTACTTTGTTTGCTGCGCACGCAGGCTCTACATCGCCACCGACGGCAGCACGGAGGACGGGTACTCGGGCGAGAACGGCAGGTGGGCGCCAGAAACTAACTGGAACCGGGTGTCACGTGTCCAGACTCCCAGGTCGTGACAGCGATGAAACTATGACTAAGCTCCGGCCCCGTCCCCACAACCCCGCGCCCTGCGCGCAGCTTGGTCCAGCTGGCCGCGGCGCTGGCGCCCGCGTCCGCCGGAGCGCAGCGGCCGCGCTGCTGCCTGTCGCCGGCCGCGGGCGGCTGCGGCTGCCCCTTCCCGGAGGCCGCGGGCGCCTCCTCCGCGCTCTTCCGCCAGGCGCTATTCAGCAAGGTGCGGGCGGGCAGGGAGCGTACGGCAAGGGTTGGGGGCGGAGCGGGGGTTAGGCGGGTTCCGGGACCAAGGCCGCGCCGCCTTCGCGCCGGCCATCCCAGGGCACGTGCTCCAGGTCTGCACACGTCCGTGCGCCCCCACCCCCATTCTTGCGTTGGGCTGGCTGGTCCGGGTTCTCTTGGTCGTTTCGCTTTTGGTTTCTGGAATGAACCACCCCCATTCTTCACACACCTGCCACACTGCTTGGCGGCCCCCCTCCCCTCCCCCACCTTGCGCGGCACGAGCAGGCGCCGGTGGTCCACGCGTTCGGCCCGCGCTCCCCCTTCCTGCCGGCGGCGGCGGCGGCGGCGGGCGGCAGCGGCGCCGCGGACGGCGGCGCCGCCGCCGGCCTCATGTCGTGCAGCAGCACCTGCTCGCTGGGAGCTACAGCCTCCAGCCAGCAAATGCGAGACATGGCGGTGGCGGCGGGCGGCGGGCCTGCGGCTGCAGCCGGCTGTAGCTGCGCCGAGGCGGACCTGTGCGACCTGGACGCCGCCGCCAGCGGCGCTGCCATGACCTTTGCCGTCGTGCCGCTGGGCTTTGGGCTGCTGGGCTCGGGCGGCGGTGGAGGCGGCGGCGGCGGCGGGGGCGCAGGGCTGTCGGTGCCTGGTGCGGCGCCATTTGGGCTGTTGTGGATCGCGGTGCCCAGCAGCGACGGCGGCGGCGCCGCCGGCACCCGCGAAGCCGAACGTGGTGCGGACGGCGCCCGTGTCGCCAACGAATCTGAGGTGGTTGTGGTGGTAGGCGCCCAGGCCGCCGCCAGCGCCAGGGCGAGCGCGCTGCCGACCGGCGGCGCCGCCGCCTCCGCCCCGTCGCAGCCGCCTTCCGCAGCAGCAGCAGCAGCAGCAGCAGCAGCACCGCCGGCGTCGCAGCAGCAGCCGCGCGTGCAGCCGCCGTCGCCGGCGCCGTCGGTGCCAGTGACGGCCAGCCTGGGCCAGAACGCCCGTCGGTCGGTCTCCCACGACCACGGCTCCTCACGCACCGGCTTCGTGACCAGCGGCGCCTCGGGCCGCGCCGGCCGCTCCTCCATTGCGGCGGCGTTCCGCGAGGCACAGGCGCAGACGCTGGAGCCGTCGCCCTCCAGCACCCGCTCCCTGCGCGCGCTGCACCTGCAGACGCAGCGGTCAACCATTAATGGCGACGCCCCCGCCGGGGCAGGCGGCGGCGCGGAGGAGGCCGCGGCGGCGGCGGCGGCGGCCGCCGCCGCGGCGGCCGCCAGGCGGCTGCTGTCCAGCACGGCGGCTCTGCAGCACGCCGGCCTCAGCGCCGCCATGGTGCTGGGCACGGGCGCCGCCGGGCCCAACCACCTGCGGTGGTTGGCGGGCGTGGCGCGGCGGTTGGCGGGCGCCGCCACGCTGGCGGCGCTGGTGGGCGAGCTGCGCGACTGCCTGACGGAAGCCGTACGGCGCACCATGCGGCTGGACGTGACCGTACAGCTGGCCGTGGTGCCCAGCTACGATTCGCGCGTGGCGTACACGCTGCGTGCTGACGCCGGCTCCGCCGCACTGGGTGGCGGCGGCGGCGGCGGCGGCGGGGTTGCCAGGCTGACGCGCGGCGCCACGGCCACGGACGCCGGCGACGCGCCCGGCTGCGGCGGCTCGCTGGGCGCCGCCGCCGGCACCGCGCCGGCGGCGGCGGGCCGCGTGTCGCACGCCAACCTGGCGGCGTCGCTGTCGCGGCTGCGCTTCTCTTCCGTGGCGGCGGCGGCGGCGGCGGGTGTGCACCCCGACGCCACAGCGGCGGCGGAAGACGCTCACCACCCCTTGCCGTTGGTTGCAGGGGCCCCCGGCGGCGTCGCCATCTCGCCTGTGCGGCGGCCCTCACACACGGCTGCCCCGGTGGGCGCAAGCGACGTCGCTGCGGCGGCTGCTGCCGGCGGCGGCGGCGGCGTCGCGCTGCCTGGCCGCCTGGTGGCAGCATACTCCTCCACCAACACGCCCATCGACGCCCCGGCGGCGTCCCGCACCTGGTCGCTCACCACTCCCCGCATCACCGCCTCCCACAGCGTCTACGCGCTAGACCCGCCGCCGCCGCCGGGCTCTGCCGCCGCCGCGGGCGCCGGCGGCGCCGCCGCCGCGGCGGCGGTGATGGGGCCCGGCACCGCCGCCATCAGCGCCCGCGCCTTCCGCCTGAACGGCACGCTGCTGCAAGCCATGCTGGCGGCGGCGACGGCGGCGACGGCGGCGGCGGGTGCCGTCGGCGGCGGCGGCGGCAACGGCCCTGCCTCCGCCAACGCCGCCGGCCGCAACCACTCCACTGGCGGCCAGGCGTACCACGGCCTGAGCCGCAGCGCCTCCGGCAGCGGCACCGGCATGGCCGGCGGCGGCGCCGCCGGCGGCGGCGGCGCGCTTCCCGGCATGTACGTGTGTGACTGCGGCCGGCACGTGCAGGACGAGCGGCAGCCCAGCCGTGACGTACTCATGATGATGATGATGGCGGCGGGTACGGCAGCTTCCGCCGCCGCCGCCTCGCCAGGCGGCTCCGCCGCCGCCGCCGCCGCCGCCGCCGCCGCCTCGCCTGCAGCGGCGCTGGGCGTGCAGGGCGCGGCCGCGGCGCAGCAGCCACCTCAGCACAACCAGCAGCAGACGTCGCTGTCCGCCTCCTCCAACGCGGCGGCGGCCGCGGCGCTGCTGGCGGCGGGCGGCGGCGGCGGCAGCCGGCACGGAGGCGGCGGCGGCGGCGGCGGCGGCGGCCGCTCCGCGCCCATCCGCAGCCTGGTGCTGCTAGGAATGGACGTGGGCGACGGCGCCGTACTGGCGTTGTACGTCGGGCTGCCTGCGCCGGCGGCGGCGGCGCTGCTCACGGCCGTGCGCGACACGTGCGCCGGCCTGCTTGACAAGGTGAGGGTGGAGAGGGCAGTCAGGGGGGGGAGGGGGGCCGTAGTTATTTCCAGAAACCAAAGCGACCGTTACAACCCAAACCCAAAAACCCAAAAACCCAAAAACCAGAACCATAGAGCGCGGAGGGAAAGGCTAGGAAGGGACCTCGACGGCGACGTGGCCCCTGAGGTTTCGTCGTGCCAGGTGCCTTGCTTGCAAACTGGGCGTTGTCTCGAATGAAGTTACCGGTGCCGTACAACTGCATGGCATCCCTAGTCGCTGCCGATCGGCCCCGCCTTCTTTTACCCCGCCTTGTGTGCCGGCTCGCGTGGCACCTGGTACCCATTGCCTGCCACATCCGTACCGTACCGTACCGTTGTCTGCATCTCTACACCTACTCTTGCTTAACGTCGATGCATGGAACCCCCCTCCCTCCCTCCCATGCCTCCCTCCCTCCCTCCCTGCCGTGCCCCCCCCCCCCACTTCTACAACTTGACCACACATCCTTTCCCCGCCCCCACCCCCCCCACACACACACCGTCAGCTCCTGTCCGGGCTGGTCCGCCACCGCCTGCGCTGGAGCGGCCTGGCCGCGGACTGGGACACGCTGCGCGCGGGCGTGCCCGGCGCCTACCTGTCCGTGTCGCACTCGGTGCGTGCCGCAGGCGCCGGCGCCGGCACCACCGCCGCGCTGCTGTCCACCACCGGCAACATCAACCTCAGCTTCGCCGGCGGCCTGTCCGTCGCCGGAGGCGTCAGCGTCGGCGGCGGCGGCGGCGGCGGCAGCCTGGCGGGCCTGGGCGCGGCGCGCTCCTCGCAGTCGCAGCCGCAGCAGCCGCTTCTGTCCATGCCCGGCGGCAGCAGCGGCGGCGAGAACGGCGGCGGCGGCGGCGGCGCGGCGAAGCGCGGCGGCGCCGCCACCACCGGCCGCGCCTCGCTGTCCTCCACGGCCATGCCAGACGAGGAGCTGCTGCTGCAGCAGCTGGCGGCGGGCGGCGGCGGCGGCGGCGGCGGCGGCTCGCAGCCCGTCAGCCCTAACGCCGGCGGCGCCGGTGCTGGCGCCGGCGGCCGGCAGCTGCAGGCGGGCGGCGGCGGCAGCAGCGGCCGGCGGTCGGGCCTGTCGTCGGTCGCGGCGCCGGGAACTGACAGTGAGTGGCTTGGGGGTTTGAGAGGACCACAGACGCGCAAAGTGGCAACAGACTCGCGGGCTGCCGGGTACCGGCATGCAATAGCCTTCTTTCGCAATGACGCTGTGTGCTGTCGCAGCGAGATGACAGATGACTGCCGCTGCCACGCAACAATGAACGGACCGCTCGAACACTCGCGCCCTGCCCCTCCCTCCCTCCCTCGCAGTCTTCCCTTCCTCCTCCTCCACCACCACCGGCGCCACGGCCATCACCACCGCCAACGGCGCCGCCACCACGCTGGCCATGGCGGCGCCGCAAGTGCCCCCCGGCGGGAAGCTGCGCAGCACGCGCGCCGCCGCCCCCGGACCAGACGGCCCCACAGCCGCTGCCAGCGCCAGCGGCGGCGGCGGCGGCGGCGGGCGGCCCGGCAAGGCGTCAGCCGCCGCCGCCGCCGGCGCGCCGCAGCCGCCCACGCCCACAGGCCGCAACGGCCGCTCACTGGTCCGCGACCTGCTCGCTCTCGGCCTCGCCTCCGCCTCCGGTCGCGGCAGCAGTGCCAACAAGGAGCACCCGCTCGGCGACAAGCAGAGCAGCCGCACCACTGGCGGCGCCAGCGGTCAGCGCGGTGGCGGCGGCGGCGGCGGCGGTACGGACGACGAGACGGATGATGAGGGCTGGCCCGCGGCCTCCACCGGTCCAGGCACGGGTCTGGGCGGCCTGGGCGGCTCCACGTTTGGCTCTTCCGCGGGCGTCAACGGCCTGGGCGGCGGCGGCGGCGGCAATGCGCATGGCGGCGGCGGCGGCGGCGAGGGCCCCACCGCCACCGCGCTGCTGACGGTGCACGACCTGGAGGAGGTGAGGCAGGGGCTGTGGGGGTTTGGGTGTGGGAGGGGGTAGTTCAACCCAGAACCAAAGCGACCATTGCAACCCAAAAACCCAAAAGGGAGGGGCTGCGGCTGCGGCAGGGATGGGGGTCTGAGGGAGGGGGGTAGAAACCAAAAGCGAAACGACCAAGAGAACCCGAACCAGCCAGGGGGGGGGGCTGAGGGACGAGGGGCTGCGGGAAGGGCGGCGGGCAGGTGTGTGTGTCTGTGTGTGTTTGTGTGTGTGTGGGGGGGGCTGTGTGCTGCTTCACGCCCCGCGTCCTGCTGTGTGCAAACAGGACTGGTCTGGCCCTGGCTGCTCACACACTTGCACGGCTCATAGCTCTGATGCTTGCTGCCGTAATACCATAATATCCACCTCCATCCGCTGTCGTCGTCCTTTTTGACACCTGCTCGCGATGCCTCTTCGCCTCTGTCTCGCTCACCCGCTCCCCCCACGCCACCTCCTCCTAACTCTGATGCCGTGTGCCCTCCGCTCCCCGGCAGACGTACGAGAGCTGGGGCATGCGAGCCCAGATGGGTGCACTGGTGGATTCCATCCTGGCCACAACCCTGGCCGCCAATAACACGAGCGGCGCGCACGCGCTCATGGGCCCCGGCGGCCCGGGCGCCGGCGGCCCCGGCGGCCTAGACGACGGCACCGCTGCAGGGTGAGGGAGGCAGCGGGAGAGAGAGCGCGAGCGAGCGGGAGTGTGTGTGTGTGTGTGTGTGTGTGTGTGTGTGTGTGTGTGTGTGTGTGTGTGTGTGTGTGAGAGAGAGAGAGAGAGAGAGAGAGAGAGAGAGAGAGAGAGAGAGAGAGAGAGAGAGAGAGAGAGAGAGAGAGAGAGAGAGAGAGAGAGAGGGAGAGAGAGAGAGTGTGTGTGTGTGTGTGCGCGCGCTTGCAAAGCCCCCCCCCCTGCAGGCCGACCCCTGGCTGACCCCTGAAGGTTTCCTGCTGTGCCCTGGTATCCGGTTGCACCCTTCTTCGCCGCGGCAAATCCCTCGCCACAAGCCTCCGCATCCACTCACCACCTGCCAACCACCTTCCACTCACCACCTGCCAACCACCTTCCACTGATCACCCACCACCCATCATCACCAATGATTTGCAACGTCTGTTCTACGTCTACCTCGTCATTGATTTAACATGCATGGAACCCCCTCCCACACCAACAGGCTGGACGCAGCCGCCGCCGCCGCCCGCGCCACGGAGGGGCTGGACGAGCTGCAGCTGAGCGCGGTGCTGGGGCAGGGCGCCAGCGGCGTGGTGCTGCGCGGCACGCTGGGCTGCGTGCCGGTGGCGGTCAAGCTCATGGTGGGTGCGAAGGGAGGGAGGCGCTGGGAGAGGGGGCTGGGAGGAGGGGCTGGGAGGAGGGGCTGGGAGGGGAAGGAGCCCGAGAGGCACAGATGCGGATGGCGTCGAGGTGTCCGGCCCCGCTTCTGTCCATGAGCCCGCCGCTGCTGCCGCTGCTGCTGCTGCTGCTGCTGCTGCTGCTGCTGTTTCCGCTACTGCGCAGGAAATGCCCGACTCCGACGCCCAGAGCGCCGCCAACGCGGACGCTGCGGCGGCCGGCGGCGACGGCATGCCAGCCTCTAGCGACGAGGTGCCGATGGTGGGCGGCCTGGCGCCCGCCGCCGCCGCCGCCAACGGCAACGGCAATGGCAACGGCGGTGCAGCTGCCGCTGCGGCTGCTGCTGGCGGCGACGCCGACGGCGGCGCCGGCAATGCCGACGGCGGCGGCGGCGGCGACACGGCGGGGGCGACGGGTGCGTTCGCCGCCCGGCCGTGTGACCGGCGCGAGATCCGGGCGCGGCGCGCGCTCATCCGCAACGCCATGGAGGTGGCTGTGATGCGGTCCATCAGCCACGTCAACATCGTGCAGGTGTGTGTGTTTGTATGTGTGGGTTGGGTGGGTGGGGGGGGGGGGGGGCGGCGGCTGATGGGTAATGGGGGGGAAGGTGAGAGAGAGGGGGGGAGGGGGCGCTGTATCGTGGGGGACGGGGGGGGGCGCTGTACGCCGGTCATCAAGTGTCATCATGTCGCGGCCGCTGCTGTTGCCCTGGTCTACCCTAGCCCCGCCTGCCCTTCCAAACCGGCTGACACTCACATGGTATCCCCATCCCTGCCCCTGTCATTAATATAACATGCATGGAACCCCCTCCCCTCCTCCCCTCCTTCTCCTCCCCTCCCCCCTCCCCTTCCCTCCGCCCCGGCCCCCGCCGTGCAGTCGTACGGCGTGTACGACAACGTGGTGATGGAGCGCCACGAGCGCAGCCAGACCGCCACCATCAGCCTGCGCCGAGTGCACAACCCCACCGGCTGCGGCGCCGCCGCCACCGCCGCCGCCGCCGCCAACGGTGGAAAGCCCGACCAGCAGCAGCAGGGCCAGGCGGCGGGGCCGGCTGCGGGGCCGGCGGCGGCGGCGGCGCCCGCCTCACCCATCTGCACCGCCATCGTGCTGGAGCTGTGCGACCGAGGCAGCCTGGCGGACGCGCTGCACACGCGCTCCTTCCCGCCACTGCCGGCGCCGCCCGCGCACCCCTCCACGCTGCCGGCGCCCAGCGCCGGCGTGGTGCTGCAGTTCGTGCGGTACTGGAAGGTGAGGAGGGCGAGGAGGAGGCGGAGGGGTAGGAGGAGGAGGAGGAGGGTGAGGAGGAGGAGGAGGCAGAGTTGTGGAATGAGGGTTTGTTTTGCCGATTTTGTTTGCAACAAGTCAGTTCCCACATGTCGTTTGTGCGCCATGCATGCACTGCCGCGACCTGACGACGCCCCACCTCACACCCCACGTACGACACAGCACAACCTCTTAACACACCTCCGCCTGACACTCCAACCCCAACCCCAACACACACAACACACACCACACATACACACACACACGCAACACACCACACACCACCCCACCACTGCAGGGCGTGTACATGACGCTGCTGGAGATGGCGCTGGCGCTGAGGCACCTGCACTCGCGCCGCCTGGTGCACCGGGGTGGGTGGGTGGGTGGGTGGGCTAGCGGCGGCTGCTGTGCTCGTCAGCACCTTGCGGCAACTTGCGGCGGCGGCGGCGGCGGCGGCGGCAGCAGAATCGTTGCACACATGCACTTGCTGCCTGCCAGTGCAGTCATGCCACCCAAACACACACCCTTTCGCCCCCCCACCCCACTCCACCCCAAACCCCAGACCTCAAGCCTGGCAACGTTCTGCTCAAGTCGGCGCCCGGCGACCCGCGCGGCTGGACCACCAAGCTGGCCGACTTTGGGTTTGCGCTGGTGCTTGACCAGCTGGACCCCCGGGTGGGTGGATGGGCACGGGGTGGGTGGGTGGGTGGGGGCTGGGTGGGTGGATGGGCACGGCTGGGTGGGTGGATGGGCACGGGTGGGTGCCTGGGTGGGTGCCTGGCTGGGTGGGTGCTGGATGGGTGGGTGGGCACGGGTGGGGGCGGCGGGGGAGGTGGAGGTGGTGGAGGAGGATTGGGGCGAGGATGTCGGGGATACAGGGAAGGGGGAGGCCCCAGGGAGGGGACCAGGTGTGACGGAACTTCCCCGCCCTGCAGCGACTAGCATGGGTGAGGTGGCTAGGCATCCATGCTTCTCGCAACACCGAGCAACGGCCCACCGCCGCAACCAGACTTATGGATCCGGTCGTCGCCCGCCAAAAAACCTCACCCGCAGGAGCCCGAGGACCCGCTGTCTCTGAGCCCCGGCCACACCGCCTCCTCGCTCATCACGGCCTCCTCCGCCAGCCCCAGCCCTAGCGGCGGCGTGGCGGCGACCGGCCTGCGGCCGGCGACGCTGTCGGCCGCGGTGGTGGCCAGCAGCGCGGCGCTGAGCAGCCGGCAGCTGGCGGGTGGCGGCGGCAGCAGCACCGGCGGCGTGCGCGGCTGGCACGCGGTGCAGAAGCACGTGGGCGGCACGTGAGTATTACTGGAGTGTGGCTGGAGTGTTGCGGTGTGGTGGTGGTGGGTGCCTCCTCAAGGTGTCGTGCCACAATGTGGTCTGGGGGCACGTGCTGCTTGTGTGTGTGTGTGTGTGTGTGTGTGTGTGTGGTGTGTGTGGTGTGTGTGTGTGTGTGTGTGTGTGTGGTGTGTGTGTGTGTGTG